>JAGKTI010019879.1:0-16697 GCA_018397915.1 Birgus latro | reverse complement strand
TTCTCAGTCAGTGTGTGGCACATGTGCAACACAGGGACATGTGTAAACATTATATAGGCACTAGTGTATATCTCATAACAATATACAGGATGTAGTGTCTGCCGGAGACATGCACAGCTTCCCACTAGGAATGTCAATCCAAATAATGTATATCCACAGTCTTGTTGTCCCAGACCATCAAGAATTCTTAATATATGATGTATCTCAAACAGCCTCTTTTTAGTCCAGACGACCAAGAATTTCATGACATTCAAACATGTGGAGTAACCATACCTAGTCGGTTAGTCCACGTGAATGGAATCTACAGACACTACATCACACCACTCATCCTCTCCAAGCTGTGTATAGCCTAATCTCGAAGAGATTCCCTTCAGGTCAGAAGGGGTTGGAGAGAAGGCCCAGTAACACGAGGGTCAGTTAGGAGTCTTTACCGTCATGCTATGTTACGCTGTAAATCAGAATTTAATACAACTGTATATACAATAAACTCCGTAACCCAAGAGTGCTTTAACTCACCCCGCTGATACACAAACGGGGGGGGAGAGAGAGAGAGAGAGAGAGAGAGAGAGAGAGAGAGAGGGGGGGAGGGAGAGAGGGGGGAGAGAGAGAGAGAGAGAGAGAGAGAGAGAGAGAGAGAGACCTACCTATTCACTCTAGCCGATGACACACAGTGTGATAAGTAGCGACAAGTTTGAGCCATACTACGTCTCACGACTTTATTCTGGCAGTGCTCCGACGATCTGCAACCAATCTCCCTATCTCCCTACAAGTACCTACGACCACGCTATCGAGATCGGTGGCAAGCGGTAACAATGAACCAACTACGAACCAACTACAGTAAACTAAGCGAGATTGGTGACAGCGATAAACAAAGCCGATTAACGTCTCAATCACCAATCATCAGTCAAACTACAAGCAAAACAGAGAGCGAGAACTGGTGAAGCATCAGCACATTTCGCCCCTAATTGCTCCTAACTACTTCAACCACAACTCCACGTTTTACGAGAAACAATAGGAGCGATAAACTACGTTTATCAATATCTCTACAAGCCTACAAGTTAATCTCAACAAGTAAGGAAAATCAAACATACAAGTTAAGAAGAAGAAGAATCAAACAAAGGAAGTAAGTGAAGTGTGTGACATCTGAGTAAAGCACAGCACAGCTGACCTACACCATCCTACTCCACCACCCCACCACGACCCTCACCACTTTTTCCCACCAACACCATCTCCACCACCAGGAAGAGGAGAGCGAGTGTCTTGCCCCTACATGTGATGACCAAACGATGCTGACGTGTTGAGCTGGATCAACAAACAGTCTTCAGCACCAACACCTCCCTCACCTCACCTCACTCCACGACTGTATTTCCACTGCTGTTCCAGTGAGATAATTTATTCTAACCAAGGTTGTATTAGTTAATACTTAGTTAATGAACCAGGCAAATATTTGTTCATCAACGTAAATATTACCAACTACACAGTGAGAGAGAATTACACAATTTACACTGTCATAGGTGTTTTATAATTTTAATTTTATGAGCAATGAAGAGAAATGTAGAATGTGATTTAGTGTGTAATCCCATTATGTTAAGTAAAACACCTAAATTAGTGCCTGAAGGATCAGCATTAGCAGTGACAAATACCCTAACACGAAAACCAGAAAACGACCAACAAAATATAAATTACGAAACACCATCAGAGACACAAGAACAAGCAGAAAACCAAACTTAGGAAACAAAACACACACTAAAGAGAGAAGATAAAGAACAGCAAACAGATGCAATTTACACTGATGTAAATAATGATGATACTTGGTCAGAATTTTAAGATGTAGATAGCAAACTTTTAAAAAATTTACCTCCAACTTACTATAACTTAGACCATAGAGTATTAAGGTCAGGAAAAAACATATAAATTTCCTGTAAATGACGATTGCAAGGAAAACACTGTAAAGATGGCTAACTCAGATGCAGCAATTAAGCACCTGTACAGTACCTTCTTCACAAAATTCTAGTAATATTCCAATTCCAGTGTATATTTTTCATAGACAATGATCTCACAAAATTCTCTGTTACTGAAAAAGACAAGACTGACATAAACACACTTATTGAACAGTGTCAGCAATATTTCATTATGAGACACATCACAAATTATAAAGGAAAAATAACTGTTTTCTCAGCTAGAATAAACCAAGAACGATGCCCAACTGGCAATATGCTCAAGTCAGACAAGCTGTTGAGAGCTTCAGCATTTGAGCAATTTAAGACAGAGTTTCTCAGGAAATTCTCTCGAGGCAGGAATTTTGTTGGTGGTATAACCCCAGAATTACACGAAACTGTAGACCTCCTAAGGCAAGCACACTCAGACTCAGATCTAGGGGAAATAACAGCAGATATTTCCACTTTTAAGAAAATCTTGTTAGCTGGCCTGGAAAACTCAAACTGGGTCACAGATGATGGTAATATGTCACCAATGCATGTCATTGACATCACTGGTTACATATCAGCCCTATGCCAATTTCCTGACAGGTGTTAAAAATCGCCAAAACCATCCCATATAATCCAGAGATGTTTACTTGATTTCATTTATGAGGGAATTAAATTGCAGCAAAGCTGGCGTGACTGACACATCACAGGCCAACAGGACAGGAATCAATGTGCCAGAAACTGTAACAGGGATAAATAAGTCAAGTCCTAGCAAGCGACCAGAGACAATTAATTTCGTTCAGTTCACAAACAAACACGCAGTTAAGTTAGCTCAAGGACTCGTTCCCACACACCAGGTAACAGGGCGGTACGAAAGTCTAGCCGAAGTCCCGATAGACATCGGTCGACACAAAGAGAAACAAATGGAAGATCACCTCTTAGGCTGAACTCAAGTAACACGCTGTTACTATTGCGCAAATCCTGGTCACACAAAATCTGAGTGCTACTTTAAGAATAAAGAGGACAGGCAAAAGGCAAAACGGTTTGAACCTTATTGCAGGAACCATAAATCTTCTGGTCACTGAACCTCAGACTGTAAAACAGTAGAAAAATTGGTATCCATCTATAGGTTGGGGGAGGTCGTACCAGCACAAAAGACAATGAATGACACATAAAACACCCAAATAAACAAATAGTCAACATAGGAAGTCTCCTTGGAAATGAAAGCATTTTGGTCTATGCTTTATGTCAGGAGGAAGAGATCTCATTATTTTTGGATTCAGGCTCACCAGCGAATTTCAAACGCAAGATGAGTAAAAAAAAAAATTGAAATAGAGGGAAAGTGACGTTTTTGGATGATTCATTTTTAGATTTATATACAGTGGTTGGTAAAGAAATACGAATTATTGGTATGACTGAGTTAAACGTGAAATTTACAGAGACCACAAAATCATTCACTACCACCTTTTACATAGTAGAACAATTATCACTTAAAGGAAATATGTTGCTTGGACTAAATACAATGAGGACACAAAACATTGATGCCCCATTTCAATGGAATTAGCTGTGACAGCGAATTCATAGAGGAAATTTCATCTCCTGATACTACAACCAACAATCATAGAAAAACTAGAGTCACAAGAGCGATTACACACACCAAAAAGGTAGAGTCTGACGTACAATTTCTCAAAGAAAACGGGCGCTTAGGCCGGCCGTTTCAAGCCAACACCCACCACTCACTCACAATCCAATCATGACTCGCTCACTCACCCAGCAAGCATTAATTATGATATAAATTAACTACCAAAATCATTGATGCAAGTTACTATTAAGAGTAAATTGAGAAATTGTAATGTCATTGTATTAGAAGAGTATTAGAATAAATGGCCTCTTGATAGAAAGTGCCCTATGTTGGGTAAATGACAAGGATGAGACTAATGTCATTTTAGCTAACACCATGAATGGAGATGTGAACATGAAGAAAGGAACTTGTATTTGTATGTTAGAGAAGTGCTCATAGCTCCTATACGCTAAGTGACGGTAGCGGGAGCATCGAGCAGAGTAAACTCGTCAAACAGAGACTACATAAAGGAGCATTTGATTTGCTCAGGTAATTCTGATGTGGAAAATGATTTATAAGGTGTACTGCAGAAACATCAACAGGCTGTCGCATTACCTGGTGAAAACTTAGGGTGAACAAATCTAATCCAACACCATATTAACGTAAAACAGGATACACAACCAATCTAGGTGCCAGCGTACAGAGTTGCACGCTCACAACGTGCAAAGCGGTATGTGGATGAAATGTAAAGTATGGACATCACTGAACCTTCAGTATCCCCATGGAACGCACCACTCTTCTTTGTACGTAAAGAAAACGGGGAAATGTGGGCAGTTGTTGATTATCAGAAACTTAATCAGGAAACCATTCCCGACCGTTTTCCCATGCCATTGTTAAGTGACGTCCTGCACAACATTGGACCAGAAAATATGGTCTTTTCTGCAATCGATTTATTAAGTGGCTGTTATCAGATAGGTCTGCATAAAGAATCCTACAAATACACTGCTTTCTCTACAGACAGTGGGCATTATCAGTATAAGAGAATGCCGATGGGATTAAGGACAGCTCCAGGCACACTGCAATGATTAAAGAATATTGTGCTGTCTGGAATATTAGGTGATGATATATTTGCCTACTTGGACGACATCATAATTGCAACACACAATAGATGAACATCTATAGAAATTAGACCAGCTCCTACACAAGTTAGCAAATGCGGGTTTAAAAATTAAGCTGTCTAAATGTAAATTTTGCTTTAAGGATATAAAATTCTTAGGCCACAGACTAGATGCAGAGGGGATCCACACCTCTGAGGACAAAATACAGGAAGTAAGGGATTTCCCAGAACCCACAAATGTGGATGAAGTAAGACAATTTTAGTGCTCGCCGGGTACTACAGGGCATTTATACAACAATTCTCTCACATAGCAGAACCATTATTTCACCTACTGAAAAAAACAAGCGGTTATTCAGTGGGGAGAGGAATAAAAAATAGCATTTAATGAATTATAAGATAAACTTACATGTGCACCTTGCTTAGCCTATCCTAATTTCACAAAACCATTCATAATTTGCACACTCAAAGGTTTAGGTGCTGTACTGATGCAAGGGGATAAGCGAGGTAAATACTAACCCATTGCTTTTACCAGTAGACAAATAAAAGGAGCAGAGAAAAATTGCTGTACAACAGACTTAGAAGCCCTAGCGGTAATATTTGTTCTAAAGAAATTTCGTGACCTTGTGTATGGACACAAAATTCACCTGTACACAGACCACAAGCTTCTCGTGGGCATGTCCCAAGAAAAACCCCCCTCTGGGAGGAGAGCACAATGGAAATGTAAAATCGAGAATTACAGTGTAAATATTCACTATCTAAAAGGTAAAGTAAATTTAGCATCAATGCCTTATCGCGAAATTCGTCAGCCAGTGTCGCTACAATAAGTCCACGTGAATCACTCTCCAAAAATGGTGAAATGATCCATACAAATCAAGAAATCTCAGGCACTGAGACAGGACCAAATATGGTCTAAAGTGATATATCATCTCGAGTCAGGCGATGACGTACCATTACCCAAGTTACATGTACCACTTAAACAATTCACAGTGGTAAACAATGCCTTATATAAGGTAAATCCAGGACAACCAAATCACTGAAAAACATTAGGCAGTTAGTTATTCCTCGTACAATGATACCTCACATTTTAAGGATAATACACGATTGTCCACATGCAGGGCATCCTGGCAGGGACAGGACAGTCAGGCAGGCCCGGATGTCATATTACTGTCCAACGTTACGCAAAGACATATATAATCACATAGACAAATGTGAATCATGTGCAAGACACAAAGGTTACATGTTATCGCCTACACCTACAGGCAAATATCCTGTACTTAACCAACCTTTGGACATTGTCGTGGTTGATTTACTTAAATTACCCTTAACTGCCAATCACAATCAATGTGTTTTTGTTGCTACTGATCATTTCTCACGATATGTGATCTTCGTTCCAATTAAGGAAAAAACAGCAGAGACAGTCGTGCGGGTATTCATTGATAGTGCAGGTTCACCACACTGAAGGTGCTAATAAGCGACAATGGTGGTGAATTTAACTTTTAAATTTTGCAAGAAATAAGTAAACAATACAATATAAAGAAGGTTAATGTCTTGGCCTATCATCCAGCACACTCTCAATGAAAATTATGCAAACTGGGATGACTGGATCCCCAGAGTTGAAGCATCAATTAATTGTGCACCTACAGAACCCTAGGAGATACACCTCATTCCATCATTTACTGGTCAGACAAACGTCTTCCTTACGAGATGTTTTAGAAGGCGAACAAATTCCCGTATATAATTATGATAATTATCCTAGACTTCGCTTACGTGAATTTCAAGAAATACACACAAAGGTAAAGAAACAGTTAACGATGCCAAGGAAGAGATGACAGAATCATTTAATAAGAAGGCAAAAGAATCAAACATCAGCATAGGTGATATTGTTTATGGCATCATTCACACTAGAGACAATAAACTGTCACCGAAATTTGAAGGGCCATATAGGGTAATTTAAAGCCAATAAGGTAGTGTATCGAGTGACGAGCAAAAGAAATACATATTGATCACTTAAAAAAGGTCTCAAGAAATTTAGCTTGCAACTATAAAATACCGTACACGACCAATTGCCTAGTACACACGGTGAAAATAAGCCGGAAGCAATTAACACATATCGGAATAAATTCCGTTCGCATACCAAACATAGGCGCAACCAATACAGCTCTCACTATAACAAAGCATTTACATGACTGAGGAATCGATTTAGGCCTCTTTTATAGTTAATAAGATTAAACAGGTCGAGATAACTGTACTATTCATCATCACTATCATCACCCTTAGCATAGCTTGCTAAAAACAGCGGATTAGATATCTAATACAGTTGTTCTTTCGGTAGGTAAAGATGAGGCGAATTATTCCATGGATCATGTTCTCGTTGATATCAAGAGGATCACCTCACTTACACTCTCAACATGTAGTCAGCCAAGGACGCCTGATCACCCTAGTAGCCTCAACGGCAATTGTACAGGACATAATAAGTACCGAAATTAGTTTGGACGTACTGCAAGACCTACCAGTAATGTTACAGAAAATATCGGGACCACTTAGAACTCTGAAAGCGGTATTAACACGCCCTTCCTCACATGGTTACCCCACACAGGAAGTAGATGAATTAATTAACAGACTGGAAGCTAGAACAGGCTAAGCACATAATGATCACCATGATCCAGGACATTCCATCAGCTGGGAGTAACACACTTAGGGCAGGAAACGACATCACAAATACACGTAACAGACGTGGTTTGTTCGACCTAGGTGGAGCAATATTAGGCAACATTTTTGGATGGGCTACAGAAAATGATCTGGAGGAAATAAATAACAAATTGAACAAAACTGCACAAATTCTCTCATATCAACTTAAGTTGGCTGATACCCAGAACACCTTACTGCTGACGATTGTGAAGAACCTAAAGAAGGCAGAAGCATCAACTCTAGGAACTGTGGAGAAAGTAAATGCACTAGAAGGAAACAATACACTACTCTAACACCTCTCAGTGATCATGGAACATACTGACGTAGTAATACAACAGTTACACAATACTAGAGCTCATTATCAGTCTTTCATGAAAGGAATTGCTAATGCTGGTAACGGAAGGATCACCGTTAATCTACTATCCGTTCGCAATCTCCGTCAAATAATTAGTCAAGGCACACATAAGCATGGTTGGAAACCTTTGTTTGAGGAAAGAAATCTGATGTTATATTATCCATATTTGGAAGCAACACTCACAGCAACATCAATAGTAGTTCATGTACCGTTCGTAACAGATGATTTTTTCACAGTCTATCAAATATACCCTTTTCCTTCTCAGAAAGATGGCTCATTAGTTACCATCAACATCAAAACAGATGTCATCACGGTCCCCAAGAAACAGGACGCTGTCATTTTCACTAGTGAAACAACAACTGAACACAAATGTCGCACATCATTACATGCATTTCACCTTTGTCATGCGTACAAGCGTACATCTTCACGTTTCAGCCAGCTGAGACAGTCCCTTGTGAAATGGCTATCATAAAAGATCATGACATCCCTCATCATTGCAACTTCACATTCGCTCCAGATAAACTCGTCCATCTTCAACTCATTGGACATTCACAGTTTTTCAACTTCACTCAAAATACATCAGTTTTCGTGACTCGCCCAGACACACCTCCAGCCCATACATCAGCATCTGGTTTATACATCTCACCAGATTACTGTGCAGTTCTGACACCTACATTATCCACCTTGCCCACTACAAACCATTATGCCATTCTCAACCACACACACAAGTACTTCCAACCATTACCTAGGATGAACTTAAATATAAGTGCACACATTAAGTTGACTTCACCCAAGTATGAAACCATGCAACTAATAAATCAGACAATACAGCCTTGGGAAGAATACAGTAGGATTATATTCAACCCATATTATGTATACAGCTCCAGTCATCTTTGTAATTTTCTCCATCATATTTGCTATATTACTTTTGGCCATGCACAGAATGCAAGCAAGGATTGCTAACCTGGAATCAGTGTTTAAGAACTGTTCTGTACAAGTGAGACAAACTGAGTAAATGTTGTATATACATATTTTATATAAAATAAAATATGGGTTACACATAATATAGGCTTACTTTGATTATACTATAATATCTCATTTATATATGAATATATACAGCAAGTCCTTCTCATATGTACTGTATAATTGACTACAGTAGACTTGCCATTGTATTATTATATTATTACTATTATATTTATAAATCTATTGTACATATACAGTTTTATATGTTACAGTTATATTACTACAATGACTACAATTATAATCACTACATTATAACAATTATGTAACTTTTACAGTATTATGTATTTCACTTACTTAGCTTACAAGTTGATTGTAATGTGTATATAGTATACATTAATATGTTAAGACAATATTTACTGTCGTTGGTACGACCAAGCGATATGTAGACATTATATAGGCACTAGTATATATCTCGTAATACAATGTACAGGATATACAGTAGTGTCTGCTGGAGACATACACAGCTTCTCACTAGCAATGTCAATCCACATAATGTATGTCCACAATCTCTCTGTCCCAGACCATCAAGAATTCTTAATATATGATGTATCTCAAACAATCTCTTTTTAGTCCAGACGACCAAGAATTTCATGACGTATTCAAACATGTGGAGTAACCATACCTAGTCGGTTAGTCCACGTGAATGGAATCTATCAGACACTACATCACACCACTCATCCTCTCCAAGCTGTATATGATGTCGGAGAGATTCCCTTCAGGTCAGAAGGAGTTGGAGAGAAGGCCCGATAACACAAGGGTCAGCTAGGAGGCTTTTGCCGTCATGCTACGTTACGCTGTAAATCACAGTTCGATATAACTGTACAATAAACTCCGTAACCCAATAGTGCTCTAACTCACCTCGCTGATACACACAGGGGGAGAATGAGAAAGAGAGAGAGAGAGAGAGAGAGAGAGAGAGAGAGAGAGAGAGAGACCTACCTATTCACTCTAGCCAACAACACACCGTGTAATAAGCAGTGACATGTTCGAGCAATACTACGTCTCACGACTTTATTCTGGCAGTGCTCCGACGATCTACAACCGACTTCCCTAACCACCTACAAGTACCTACGGCCACGCTATCGAGACATGATGCTGAACACTGCACATCGGAGACGGTATGTTGTTTTCACTGCAAGTGCTCACACTCCACTTCCTCTAGGGACTGTGCCAAGTGGAAGGAGGAGAAAGAGGTCTGCGCAATGAAGGCGACTGAGGGCATCTCCTACTATGAAGCTAGGAAAAAGATGAAGGAGTTCCCACGCCACATAGGTCCTGTGCTTCAGTGGTGATGTCCTGTCACGTGATGTGCTCTGTTGAAACACAGACTGACCCTGAACCGGTTCCTCTTGCCAAGCACTCTGCCTCTCCATCTCAGCCTCCTGTCCGATCCAACTCTCAAACTGACATCCATGTTGCAACTTCTTACTCTCAGGCTGCTGCTGCCTCTCAGTCAGTCAAGCCTCAGCCGAAGGCCGACAGCTCTTGTAAGAGTAATATGACCACCCTTACAAAACAGTCACGTCCTCATGTCCTTCCCGCTCCTGGTCCAGCGAGGGAGAGAAGGGTAAGCTCTTCCTCGGGGGGCTATGGGAACCTCACTATTGATGATCAAATGGAGGTTTCCGTCAGCAAGCACCGGGATAAGTCTCCCAGTAGTCAGGCATAAAAAAAAAAAAAAACACTGGCCACCCACGTAAATCTTAAACAGCCGCATTCACTGTATTGCAGTGGAATTGTGGGACTCTTGGGAATAATTACACAATATAGCAATTTTGCTTTCAGTACACAGGTCAGACGTTTTTTGTTTACAGGAGACGCACTTGGTGGATCACTCTGATCCTCCACAGTTCAAACACTATAATTCGTATAGAAGATATGATGGTCAAGGAGTTGCCATATACACACACAAATCACACCCACAAACGGAAGTGATGCTAAATTCTACTCTGGAATCTTTCACGTGCAGAGTAAAATATAATAACATGTATCTGTCTATCTGCTCTCTCTACTGTCCACCCCCATGGCCCCATTGATAGTGATGCTATGAATTCACTATCTGAACATCTTCTGGGGAATAAGTTAGTGGTGAGGATCGATAGTCGTGGGGAGCAAGTAGCCGACCTGATACTATAGTCCAACCTCTGTCTTCTGAACTATGGTAGTGCGACTCGTGACTGGTAACTTTTCGGCTACTGACTATCTCTGGCCTCCCCTGGTATACATCAAGATTTTTCGTGGGACCCTTATGACGACTCCATGGGAAGTAATTATTTACCCAGCTGCCTTTCTTATACACGCAACAATGTTTCGGACCCTCCTACCCCAAAATTTAATTATAAGAAAGCAGATTGGGGGTCCATCTCTAGGATCTCTGATCTAGATATATCTGGGGAAACCATAGATGGTAAGGTCGAAAACCTAACCGATTCCATGTTACACGCGGCTGAGGCTGCTATTCCCAAGACTTCTACAGTTCATGCGAAGCATAGAGCACATTGATGGACGCTGGATTGCCGACAAGCAATAAGGAAACGCAATAGGAGATACAGGATTTTTGTAGTCAGCCTACTGGGGAAAATTTCATTGCACACAAACAGGCATGGGCTGAGGCAAGGAGAATCATAAGAATGGCCAAACGTGTCTCCTGGCGGAATTTTGTATCCACGTGAATCGCTCTACATCATTAAGTCTGGTCCACTACTAAAATATTAAATAATAAAGGCCCATATATCCCTGTTACCACCTTGCAGGTGAACAACACCATAATAATATTATATGACGAACCCGTGGATGCTGCTATAATCCTTGCCAGGGGTTTTACCCATGTAGGTAGCTCAGCCAATTACGATCAGTGTTTTCTACATCATAAACGCACGGCTGAGCTACAGATATTAGACTCTGCCACAGAAGACGTAGACTCTCCGTACAACCAAGAGTTTAAGCTAGATGAACTGCTCCTTGCCCTTAAATCCTGTAAAGACACCAGTCCTGGACAAGACACCATCACGTACGGTATGATCCAGCATCTTAATCAGGATAATCTGATTAAGTTGTTAACACTACAATGAGCTTTGGGCGTCTCGAATGTTCCCAAACTCATGGTACTTTGCGCACGTCATACCGAGGCTGGTCGTCATATGAATTCCATTTCATTTCGTCCCATTGTGTTGACTTTTTGTCTATGTAAGGTCATGGAACGAATGGTTAACAATAGGCTTCGTTTTTGTTTTAGAGTTGAAGAATTTAAATGATCAACAATGTGGCTTCCATAAACACAGAAGTTCACTAGATCATTTAACGAATTTGGAGCATTGTATTGCAGAGGCATTTGCCAATAAAGAATTCATGATAGGGCTGTTCTTGGATATCCATACAGCCTTGACATGACATGGCGACACGGTATACTAATGAAGCTCTATGCTTATGGTTTAAGAGGTAATTTGCCTGTTTTTATTTTCAATTTCTAAAGGGACAACTTTCTCTGTTAAATTTCCCCGCAACGTATTATCGGATATATTTATCAAGGAAAACGGGGTGCCTCAGAGAAGTGTTCTTAGTCTTGCTTTGTTTAGTACTATGATCAGTTATATTATGTCATCAGCTCCCATCCCAAGGAATCTTAAATACTCACTCTATGCTGACGATTGTGCAATATGGCACTCTTCCCGTAATGCGCAATTTTCGGCTGGGCGGATTCAAGCAGCTCCTGACTCCGTCCACCAATGGGCCTTGCAGTGAGGATTTAAGTTTTCCGTTCCTAAATGTGCCACTGTAGTGTTTACCATCCGTAACGTACCTAATTTGTGCTTGACTTTGGATAATCAGGCGGTACCTTTTCGACATTCTGTATAGTTTTTGGGCCTACATTTTGATCGTCGCTTGAACTTTAAAATTCATCTTAATAATTTGCTTTCTCCTTGCGATAAACCGTTAAATGCCCTCAAGTACCTAGCAGGTACTACATGGGGTGCTGACAGAAAATCTGTATTAATCCTGTATAAGTCTCTTATTCGATTAAAGCCAGACTATGGCGCACATGTGTATGGCTCAGTATCCGATGCCACGTTGAAAAGGTTGGATGTATTGAAGAATAAATGTTTGTGAATGTGTCTTGGAGCCGTCCGGTGTACCCATGTAGCTCGCATCGAAGTGGGGGCGAATGTGCCTCCCCTCCATATTCGCTGTGACCACCTGATCTTGTCTTATGGCCTAAGAACATCAAGAAAGAGAAATATCGGCAATGTGGCCTGTACAACCCCCCTGAGTCAATACCACCATCTTCTGCAGGGGGTGCGTCGGCCACTTGCTATTCGCCTCCACTTACTGACTCAGGGCCCGTACCTACGAAATTACTAAGTGTTTATGTTTGACTTCTACTTAAGTCCCAGCCTGGAGTACTTTACTGAGTGGACTACTTAAGTGCTACCATCGATAATGCTTAGCGCTCCACTCAGCAAAGTAAAGTACAAAAGTCCTAAGTGCAGTACGTCTGGATGAATAGCAGTGCGTAGCAAAATCATGATGAGTAAAACAATGAATTATTTAAAACAGAGTGAATGACCAATCAAAAGTTTGCTACTAACATCACAACTAGGAAGTACTACAATTTTCTCAGAGTCGAGTGCAGAGTGAAATTTGAATTTCTTGGTAGTATGTCGTCTCCAAAATTGTAATTTCTGTCATCGACCTACCGTCGCTATACTTTGATTTGTTCGATCTCAAGACGTTTGTTCGTTATTTTACACATGTATTTTGTTTTACTGAAAGGGAATGTAAATATTTTATTGCTGCTGGGTATAGCAATGTTCTCAATGAAGTTTTACATAAGTAAAAACTCAGTATTACCCACTAAAGTTTCCTTCAATATCTGGACTTTTCCCTGATCTTTTACACATGTGTTCTGATTTACTGGATGATCAGGATAAAGACTCGTTACTCTTGGGCACAACAAGAAGTGATTAGGTTAAACTTCCTTTAGAATCATTTGCTTCACCTAACAATGACGCCGTCGGACGGGTAGTCGTTTCCCCGACTAAACATTAGACGGTTCCCTGGGTTTAAGACGTTTCCTTGGTGTTTTATAAATATACTTTACTTGACTGAATGCATGTGATAAAGAATGGTTACCATGCGCCAACACAAGTGCTGAATATGATGACAAAATTCATTATGAATCCCTTCACGACCTAACATTGACGAGTCGATCGTTTCCCCGTCAAAACATTGATAAGTTAGGTTAGGCTATGATCGGTTCCCCACTCTTTATGCTTACACGATGTTTCCCAGCTATTTTGTGCATGTATTCTAATGTACTGCATGTAATAAGGCAGAGTGATTACCGTAGACATAACTGAATTTTAGGACAATTGTGGATCGTTTTCAGGACCTTGCCTGGCCGTTTCCCCGTCAAAGACTGGTTAGGTTAGGTTATGGACGGTTTTCGGAAAATACATTTTCTTGTTTTTTTGTTGTTATTCTACAAGTGTATTCTAATTTGCTGAATGATTATGATACAGAGTTATTACCATGGGGGCACAGCTGCAGCTAAATTTTTGATAAAACTGGGTTAGGTTATGATCGGCTTTCCATTTAATTTGCTTGCAGAACATTTCGCGGTTATTTTGTACATACATACCTGCTAATTTACTGAATGAATATACTGGTAATGAAGACTCATCACCATGGAGTAGAGCTGCAGCTGAATGTTGAGACAACATTATTTGTAAATCGCTTCCATCACGTCACAACAGATTATTCTTTGGTTAGTGTGGCATACTGTTCTCTGCATTTTTTCATCAGCAAAACAGCCACAGTATTTGTAACCGTACAACACAAACTTTGTTATATTTGACCGATAAGTTATGGCTGAATGGCGGAAAACGTCCGATGGGAAGATGCTTAAGAGAAATTGTTTGTATGCGAGAAAAGAGAAGTCAAGGATTATCACCATTAAACAGCTGCAGCTTTCTAATTTCTAAGTAACAAAGTATTGAAAATACTTTAATTTCTGCGCTAGTGATCTTGCATAGGCTGTCTGTGGCGTAACATGTCCAAAAATATCATTATACTGTAATATTATTTCAACTTGGTCTTATTTTCATATATCAGTTCGTTGGAAACGTCATACATAGGCCCAAAATAGGCCCTTCACATTCTCCCTCGCAGTTTTTGTTGTGCGGGCATCTTGACTGAGTAAAATGAAAAGCACTTAAGTAACCTCAACGGGGCTACTTAAGTTTGTCGTCTACAAAGTGTATGTAAGGCCAGTAAGTATTTTGGTAGGTATCACTTAAGTATTCTGCCCAGACTTAAGTGCAACTCGTGAAAAATATCGTCTGCTAAGTGTACTTAGCGATACTAAGTATTTTTGATGGTACCGGGCCAGGAGCTTGGTGTGGACCTGACTGTGACAGGTTGGTAATTAAAAATATAGCGTCTTGGGAGCCACCCGGCTTTACTGTTGATGTGTCATGGCTCCCAGCACCGAAGACCAAGGCGCCGGAGGCGGAGGTCACCACTTGTAATATCATCGTTTGTCACTTGAACTCCCACCAGTTGTACACCGATGGCTCCAAGTCGAGTGAATGTGTGGGTGCTCGTGTGTGGTCAACTGAATGTGCCGTCAGGTATCGGTTGCCGCATCATACATCTGTGTCTACCTCCGAACTTTTTGCGATTGACAGAGCCATAGACTAGGATCTAAATTCAAGGCATACCTCAATTGTTATATTGTCAGATTCAAAATCACTTGTTCAGGCAATTGCTTCTTGCACTACGGGTTCTAATGAGATCCAGGGTCGCATTGTTAGTAAAACTGCATTCGTGCGACAAGTCCTTCACGCTGATCTGGGTGCCTGGTCAATGTCGTATTTACGGCATTGAGCAGCCTGACTTACTTGCGAAGACAGCTGTAGAACTTGAGGAGACTTGGGACGTTCCTAGTGATCTACTGTCGAGTCTCTCTCTCGGAAAGAAATCAATGAATCTTCTGTGGCAAGGTCAGTGGATCAGACTAAATATTCCAACATGCAAGCCGTAACTGGGCGACTGGGATACTGCCAACCGTCCCAGTCGCCTGAAAGAAGAAGTGTTGGTGCATCTTGGCTTAATTCCACCATTATAACTCATATGAAACCATGTATTGAAAGACGCTTTCCGCTGCACTGTGACATCTTTAATGCGGTGTTATCTATCAGTCATATCATCCTGCGCTGTAGGCGATTTATTCGTGAACGTGCTTCACTTATAAATTACTGCGGCGCAGCAGACGTCCCCTTCACCCTTTCCACCATCCTGGGTGATGGGGATATTGTTTTGACTGATAAATTGATGGCTTTCTTGAGAGAGACCGGGTTGATCACGGTGATATGAATTTTTTACTTAATGGTTATAGTTTTTATGACTGTAAATATGTGTATATTGTATTATTAATTAGGGTTGACAGTTGACGTATTTGAAGTAGTTCCTGCTTCCGATTATCTATATTAATATTGATGTCCCCTACATTAAACCCCGTTCCTCGCCTGACAATCAACAGATGATGAGTGCAAGTGTGCAATAGCTACATAAATGTATTGGGCATTTTCAGTCGATGGTGTTCTGTTGGGTGAGGTACTTCAGTTTTTGTATATATATGTAAATTCTTTATACCATCCTCTATAAGTTATCGTAATTAGGATCGACAGTTGACGTATATGGAATAGTTCCTGACTCCTCTGGTTCTCTTTCATATATTGATGTCCCCTTTATTGATTTTTGCCTCGGCTGACAGTCACCAGTTGATGAGTGCAGCCATATAATGTAGAAAGGCATTATTGCAGTCGATGGTGTTCTCTTGGTCGAGGTATTTTTGACCATTAGTGTAGGTTTGCCTATTTCTATCTTTAGGCTTGAGTGTAGGTTAGCGATTTGTGTATTAGGTTATTAGGTTAAGGCTTTTTAGATCAGGTATTTTTTTTCTATCCATCAAGTAATGTAAGATATAAAAAAGACAAAACCAGAAATAAATTACCCAAAGATAATAAA
>JAGKTI010019878.1:0-16697 GCA_018397915.1 Birgus latro | reverse complement strand
AGTATGCAGGCCTGTGGCCTTTGGTTCCTTCTTCCTTGCATTAAAAAAAAAAAAAGTCTATGTGTCTAAAGCCAGACGCCTTAAGCCTGTAAAGGGTGGCCATAAACAAATCGCCTCCATGTCGCCTTGTCTCATGCCATTTCGCTGCCATCCCCCCAACTCAAACACCCCTCTCCCAAACGGCTCAGCACTCCATCCCTCCATCTCATCATCGGTTTCCCCCTCCCTCTCCTCCCCCTCCACCTCACTCACATACACTCTCCTCCTTAGTCTCCCGCTCTCCATTCTCTCCGCATGGCCAAACCACCTCAATCATTCTCCTAATGCTTTCTATCACATCCACATCCAAACCACAACGCTCCTTCACCCCCTCATTTGTCAGTATGCCTCTCCATGTAACTCCACGTGATTCTCTCAAATAACTCATTTCTACTGCTCTCACCCTTGACTTGTCCTACCAACAAGGTCCGAGTTTCACTTCCGTACGATAGAGTTGGTATCACAATATTATCATGCAGCGACTTTTTTTTACATCAATGCTCACTTCCCTATTCCTTATCACTGCTTTCAGAGAACCAGCAACCTTTCTTCCTTGCTGTATACTTTCAAGCACTTCATCCTCCAAACTTCCATCCTTACTTATCATATTACCCAAGTACTTAAAAGCACTCACATATTCTATTTCCTCATCATCCAACCTCACTGCACATTCAGTGGTTTCCTTTTTCTCTAAGACCATATCTTTAGTCTTCCCTACATTCACCTCTAGGTTCCGTTTCTTACGTTCTCCCAAACTCATTCAACATACATTCCAGTTTCCCTTTGTCCTCATGTAACAATACAGTATATATCATCTGCAAACAACAGTACACGAGGTTTCCAAACGCTGCCTTCTCTCATTACAGCCGCTCCAACATCCACTGCCCTACCTTGTATCTCTTTTATAACTCCATCCATATACAGATTGAACATCCATGGAGACATGACACATCCCTGTTTCAATCAAAAATTTTGATAGAAAAATTAACTCAATTCATTATCCACACTCATTGCAGCCTTAGCGCCCTCATACATACTCTTCACGGCATTCAACAGCTTCCCATTTACCCCATCTATTCTCAGTATTTTCCACATTCCTTGTCTACCTACTCAGTCATATGCTTTCTCCAGATCCATGAAGGACACATACAATCTCTTTCCCTTCTTTAGAAACTTTTCCACTAAAGAGCTTAGGATGAATATCTGACTTACACAACCTCATCCCTTCTCAGAACTTCCCTGTTCTTCTCCAACTATTTCCACTGTTATTTGCCTAACTCTGTCAATAAGCATCCTACCATATACATTTTCTATTACGCTAAAAAGACCAGTGGCCGTATGATTACCGTACACTTCTTTTCCCCCTTTTCCTTTGTACAGAGGAATAATTATACCTGACTTCAAATCCTCCGGGACTCTACCTTCCTCCCAGGCCAATTTGAACATCTTCCATATCCATTCTATAACTATCTTTCCACCGTGCTTCAGGATTTCATCACACACTCCATCAATCCCTCTTCTCATTCTGACTTTCTTTACTGCTTTCACTACTTCCATCCTACTGATCTCTTCCTCCCTTCTCATCTTCCTCATCCTCCCAATAATGCTCCAGCCACTTATACTCGCAGTACTTTCATTCTCTATGTTTAACAATTCCTTAAATGTTCTCTCCATCTGCTCACTTTTTCTCCCTTCACTAGCGATCTACTATTTTTATCTTTCACCCTCCTACTACCTTCTTCATCACCCTGTCCAACTCTCTTTACCTACTTCAAAAACATTTTCTTACATACTTTCCACTTTACACTCAAATTCCATCCAAATTCTTAATCCACTTTCTTCTTACTCTCTTTTACTACGCTTTCACCTCTCTCTTCTACTTTACATTTACCGGTAACTCTATTCCGTCTCCCAGTATCCTCAACGCCTCTGCTTCCAATCCATTCACTATATGTTTTCTTCTTTTGCGCCACAGCTTGTCTCACCTCTTCACTTCACCACGCTGTTCCTTGCAACCCCCTTTCGTCTCCTTTTCACCCCACACACCATCTCACATGCTGTACACATTTCTTCTGCGATTGTCATGCACATACCCACACACCTTCCACTTTCCCCATCCGCTCTAAACCATATTTACCCAATCGTTCCTCCTCTTCTCTCGTATATTCTGCCTTTTTTTTTTTTTTCATCCTCTGCAATCTTTCTACCCTCTTTGAATGGACTATTTCCTCCTGCAGTTCTCTCCTATTTATCCATCGCATTTGTATCTTGACTTTCACCATCACCAAGTGGTGGTCAGAAAGTCCACTCCCACAACCTCTGGATGCTCTCGCATCCAGTATATACCTTCTCATTCTCTCATCCACACACACATAATCAGTCACTGCCTTCCGCTCATTCAATTCACCATCTACCCTTCTCATCACTCGCCATGAATACCTGTGGATTTTGTGCCAAAAGGGGGTATTGGCTATCACCAACCCCTTCCTCCCCGCACAAATGTCAACTAGAGCACTACCATTCTCCTCCAATTCTGCTGGCACTCTTAACTCAGGAACTACTTCATTCACCTTCAAATTCCGTACTTTTCTACTCACATATCCAATCAAAAACGCTCTCTCATTCCTTTCAGACTTTTCCATGCACGCTTCCATATTTGCCCAGAACTCTTCTTTCACTCTGCTTGCACGATCTTGTTTTGGCGCATACACGTACACAATCGCCCACGTTTGTATTCCTACTTTCAGTCTTACCCACACAATCCTTGAACCAACTGATTCATACTCTCTTATATTCTCCTTCCATCTCTTGCAGACAATACATACACCCTCCTTTGCCCTCTCATGCTCACCTGCTCCCGCACATATACCCAGTCAATACTCCCACTCTCTCACACTGTGTTACAGAGAAATGCGGATACGATGTTGCCAATGATGTTGATATGATTCCATGTATTTATGAGGGCAAATTATACAGTAGCTGTATAGGCAACATTCTTTAACTAAAGTGTTTCTCTGGAATACATAGATCATCATCACCGTCGTCATCGTAAACCAATTTCCCATTCTGACATGAGGAGAGATCTTGCGCAAGGCTTGAACCACTTTACAATTTCTTTTCTTAATTCTTGCTACGATTTTATTCGGGCTAAGAAAGACTACGAATTGAAAGGGTAAATGCAACCTTAGTTAACCCATTCAGTACGGGAATTTTCCTCCTCCTCCTCATCATCATCCAATCCTATGTTGCCCGAAATGGAGCGTAGAAGCCCGGGGCTAGGCAAGTTGGTCCTGACATATAAGATGAGATTGACCAGCCTCACTCATCCCTGAATGGCATTACATGAGCAATAAACCCAAACCACTCCTTGGATATAAACCTACACAGGCTCAATCCGACTGGAATCCCTTAATTACTCAGGCGCCATAATTTGGTTATATAGTTACCACCCAGCGTAGTAAATGGTTTCCTGGTGTACAGGAAACCATTTGGCTTGTCACTCAGTGTACAGTCACCCACAGGCAGAGGGAAGAGGAAAGAATGAAAGAAAGAAAGAAGAGGGAGTGTAAAGTCACCCACTGGCAGAAGGAAGAGAAAAGAATGAAGGAAAGAAAGACAGGAGAGGATGGAAGGAAGACAGTAAAGAACAGACACCCAAAGCAGCACTACATCGAGTGAGTGGATGGTGAGCGCCCCCACCTACGACCTGGAAGCAGCAAGAACAAACAAATAGTATTACGTTACCTAACTGGAGAGGGTAAGACCTCCAGGTGATGGATTTATAGAAACTTTTCTTTTATGTTCCATTTTACACCTACATTATTATGCATGTTTTGTATTTCTCCTTAACATCGATGTCATTCGCGCAAATAAAATGGACGAGAATACCAACGGGCTGCATGCACAGGGTGACCCCAGATGAATGCAACCCACAACACTAGAAGACGTAAAGGCATCATTCGTGGGGAGCAATAGTTCCCAATAGTGACTCTATAGGGTCTCTACAGTATTTCCCAGCAGGATGGGGTCACCCCATACACTTCAAACCAGGCGTTGATGTGGCTGCGGTTACGATTCGGGGATCGACTGATCAGTAGGAGATGCGACCCAGAGTGGGCCCCACACTCACCCGACCTGAAACTCCCAGATTTCAATCTGTGCGGTTAGCTGAAGGATCACGTTTATGAAAACCACTCCCAGGCAATCAGCGACCTGAAAGCAGAAATTACGGCCAACATCAGAACTCTCCCAAGGGAGGAGTATGTCCGCGTAATTGACAATTTCGCATTCAGGAGTGCCTACGACGTCGAGGTGGTCATTTGGGACACATTTTGGAAAGGTCCTAAGAAACAGACCATTTGAACTGAAAAACCCAAACTTTCAGAACTGTTTTGTTATCAGCTTAGATTGACATGAATGCACAAATAAAGCAAATCTCTTATTAGCTGAGTGGCACATACTTTTATGGGTTACATTCATTTTGGGTTACCCTGTAGAAATACACTGGTAAGGAAGTGACACTAAACAGCCTTAAAAGCTGGAGATAATATGGAAGCGTGAGCCATAGAAAAAAGGAAGTCCTAAGTAAGAAGAAACCGCTTGCAAAACATGTGCTGAGCGTCTGGAGTTTAACAATAACAGCCAGACCTACATTACCGGTACCTCCTTCGAAGCCCGAGGCTAGGTTCCAGTACTCCAGTACATTCAAGGGTAATGGCCAGCCTATTCCCCCTGGTGACATTACGTGGTCGAAAAACCTCCAGTCACCTCTTGGGGGTCGAAGTTATGCAAGGACGTCACTCCGACTGGGATAGAGAGATTGTATACTGCAGTGCATCTCAAACTGTTTCAGTGTCATTCGTCCTTGACTCCATACCACAAAATTTCATTCATCCGCGAGTATATTCCCTTATGTTTTTGGTATTTTTCATCTTACCTTCCATGTGTATAAATTTACATATTACTCAATTCTTCATACATGCAAATTAAAAAAAAAAAAAAAGACAATTTATTCATTTTCTCAGCTACACAATAAATAATTTTTCTGCTTTACACAAACAAGTCATAGGAATTATAATCATAGATGTAATGTTTTCTTACTGTGTTGCTTACCGCAAAGCAAAATTGACAAGCAGAATACTTTTACACATACATGAATGTTTAGTGACTAGGATGCTCCTGCACCCCTGTCACAAGCTTCTCAAACCGAGGTAAAGTGTCCATCTCCAAAGCAACTCGCATTGGCGAATCATAAATTTCCAGCTCCACTGCCATTAAGAAGCAATTGGAGCTTACTAACTACTTTAATGGTAATGCCTTGTTTTAAGGTATGGAAAAATCTAAATATCTGACTAATTTAAGCCATTCACCCTTCATGTTTCATTCACCCTCCATTCACTCCTCTAGTTTCAGTCACTGTTCACCCCTAGATGAATCACTCATCAGTTTAAGATGCATTGGTCTAATGTTCCAATGGACGCGGAATCCAATCCTGGCTGAGGACAGGGAAGTTTAAAGAATCTGAATTTCGTTTAAGTGCTTTAATGATCTACCAAAGACCCGCCGACATGTAAAAACACCCCCGCTAACACAAACATACCAGTCCCGTACGTAGACACTCCTTGTATGTATTTAATTTGGACGGTAGGTGTTAGCGCCGAAGTAGTAATAGGAGATGCATGGTATTGTAGGACTGCTGAACCTCAGGGAACGGACTGTTAAGGCCATCCAAGAGTCGTGCACATAAAAAGAAAGAAAAAAAAAATAATACGAAGGGGAAGGGGAGGGATGTTCTAGATTCTCCATCTCTTCACTCCAATGACTTCCCTCCTCCCTCCCCCCATTAATCTGGGGAAACAGTTGAATTTTTACATGAATACAACTGCAGTCGCGATGCTGACGGTCGTACAGTATCTTGATGGTGGTGCGGTCTGTATTGGTGTGAGCAGCAGGCCATTGGAAATAAATGGCAACTGTGTTTTCCGAGATAACTTTTCCACCAACGGTAAAACTTTACCACACGGGCGAGGCAACTGTAGCTGTCTTCTTATAATGCCACGATTTTCAGGAAAGTAATTTTATTAGAGTTTGCAATAAAACCACAAAAAGTGTAAAGGAAAAATAAAACATACCTATTTGGGATATTTATGGAAGCCGCCATTTCGCGCGTTGATTATCAGACCCCACCACTGAGCTCTATAGTATGGAGTGGCTTTCTCATAGGCAGCACCACGGCGCTGATGTATATCTACACCACCGACGCCCACGTCTTTTGAAATCAGCCGGTGAATTCGGAAAATGTAGTGCCATTGGCCCACTGCTTAGCTTATGTAAACAACAACGAAACGGAAACAGCAAGCTAAGAACAGTGGATCCAATTACATTACCACTGTGGAGGCGACGAGTGGATGTGTTTCAATATGGCGGCCAAAGCTACACGCTCGCTGGGGAGATATAATAGCCCCTCCATATTATAGAGCTCAGTGGACCTCACCGACGGGACGCGTCAATGCATCAGACATTCACATCTATGGGAAACTTAATCATCCAGCCTAACCCAACCTATTCTAATCTAGCTTACCCTAAATGTGGAGCCAAGCCCCCTCAAACACCCTAATTTTAACCACCTAGGTTTGCAGCTAAACCTAGAAAGAGCCCGAACACTTATCAGGCCAAATCCCAATTGTCGTAACTAAACCTAATCTAATCCATCATAACCTAACCTATTCTAACCTAACTCATTTTATCCTAACCTAACCTGTCCTTATTCAAATCTATCAGTAAAAAAGAAAAAAAAACACCAACAGAATGACGTGCTTTTGGAGAGTTTGGAAACAGGTTTTGCCCTTGGTGAAACATCCTTAGAGTGACGGTATGTGATATCAAGTCTTTTACGTATTTCACAGGTATAAAAACAGGAAAAAAAAAAAAAGCCCAGCATCTGTGGTATTCTCTGAATCATAACAAAAAACCTGTGAAAGACTATTTTCAGTAGCATATATGAAAAAGCCGCGCCCTTGTGGTAAAGTATTGATTTGTGATTATCTCTTAATAGACCCAAATAATGGCGGAACTTTGAAAGGGCTCAAGTTCCCTTTCGCCCCTCACCACTGATCTTTACATTGGAGTAAGCTTTTCATGGTGTCGTGCTTAACTGTATAACTTATTAATCAAACGATCATAGCGGGTGATATGAACACACTTGTAAATTTTACATCATTACCTCTTGGGTAGCTGTCCAATGTATAACTAAAAATAAAGCCCATCTAATCCGGACCCATTTAATCCGGAAATCTGTTTAATGAGGACTGGCTAACCACTAACCTGTTTAGCTTGCAGAGTCCAAATGCAGTCCAGCCCACTCACATTTTCAAACATTTGATGACAAACCCACAACACTTCAACCAGGCGACATCCACAAAGGGTGGCCACTCCGAAAGAAGTACGATTTCCTTCCTGCGCATGTGGTGTTACAGTTGCGCAAAAATTCTTAATTCTTATCAGATTAACAGTACTAACAGTGGAGAAGGTATCAAAACAACTTTGTCCACGCCGCAGATGTTATGCATCCCTCAGCTTGGGTTTATGGTGTGTACGAACTTCTTGTGTCCGTGAATTTTCCCACTGCACTGAAAAATTGTTAAGACTTAAGACCTTTAATGTGTTTATTTATTTTATTTACTTATTTATTTATTTTGCATTACAGCAAAATCATCGGTGGTGTAAAAATGTACTGTATTCTAGAGTGTGCACCTTTTGTTTACGTCTCCGAGAGTTTTGTGTGTTGAGTAGGAGTGAATCATACGGACTCTGCCTGCTATTTGCAGACTGATTCAGCTAGTCCAGAATAAACAGGTTTTATTGTAAGTTTTTGTTTCCCATGGTTTTAAATATAATTCCATACAGCCTGTTTGTTGTAAAGTAACGTTCGGATTTTAGTTACCATTGCAATGATGAGGAAGCTGCCACCAGTGTAATGATGAAGAATTTTGTCGCCAGTGTAAATATGGGAACCTTAGAAAGTATGGGAAATGGGGTAGCGTGGTCTTAGTGCATGAGCAGGTAGACCCTTTGCGGGCCACTCAATTTCGCGTATATCACTCCTTAAAGGATAGCAAAATTCAAACTCAAAGTGACAACCTAAGATTTACTAAGTAGTAAGAACTGAAAGACAAATTACTCCTCAAACTGTGAATGGCACAGCAAACAAAGTAGAATCAGGATCTATATCTCCAGGAATATGACTCTTCACAAACTTGGTAATCAGATGATACCGATACACGTGTATATAATAATCCCGTGGTCTCTGACGGACTCATCGGGAAGGAGCCTAAAACATTACCATCAAAAAGTTCTCTTAGGGCTAAATATGCACCGTACTCAAAAATCATATGCAAACTAGACACAATATTCAAATGGAATATTCTCTTAGGGCTAAATATGCACCATACTCAAAAATCATATGTAAACTAGACATAGTATTCAAATCGACACAATATTCAAATGGATTCGATACTCAAGCGGAGCACAATATTCAAATGGAGCACAATGTTCAAGTGGAGCACAATAATCAAATGGTGCACAATATTCAAGTGGTTCACAATATTCAAAAGCACAAATATTCAAGTGGGGCACAATATTCAAATGGTGCACAATATTCAAGTGGAGCACAGTATTCAAATGGTGCACAATATTCAAGCGGAGCACAATATTCAAGTGGACTCAGTATTCAAATGAACTCAGTATTCAAATGAACCAAAGATATTCTCTTAAGACTGAATAGGCACATTAACTCAAAAATTAGATACAAACTAGACACAGTATACAAATGGATGGACCAGCCGATATACTATATCTTGGATTACACGAACTAAGAAAGGGGGGAATTTAGTGCAAACAGGCATTAGGCAGTGGCTAAAACCCAAGCCATTTGGCTTCAGGAATGCCTAGCCTGCGAATGATATGGAGAGAAACGGCGATCTGCCGGTTTGGATTACATGAACTAAGAAAGGGGGGAATTTAGTGCAAACAGGCATTAGGCAGTGGCTAAAACCCAAGCCATTTGGCTTCAGGAATGCCTAGCCTGCGAATGATATGGAGAGAAACAGCGATCTGCCGGTTTGACGCTGCTCCAGGCCTTATATAACCTTCTATCACAGTGTCGGGAATTGGTTAAAACTTTAACTAATTTCTTGCAATATTAATGTTTCTTCTAAGGCTTCTAAAGAATACGAAAAATACGTTTGCACTCGACATAGATAGAAAAATGACTTAAGATGTTTAAAATTTTTGTAATAGGGGTACAGGAACTTTAATCATGACGAAGCCATGAGAATCTGAACAATTTATCGCCATGCTGGTTTTATGGGCTTATGATGACTTGCAACGCGAGGCTAATAACATAAATTTCGCGCCCCACAAATGACTTTCATCATCAATCATAGCTCAGACAACTCGCAATTCGCCACTACGTAGTTCCGAAGGGGAGCACTGTTGACACTGTTGCGTAAAAATTTTGCTCAGAGTATGAAGGTAGACATTCACGATTGTTAATTCCTGCTAAATCTTCCGCGGTAATACGCCTTTGTTATAAACGGCTGGTCCTTATGTATAAAAGTTAACCACATTCTTACTAATTCTCGACTTAGTCCTATCAATAGTAGATTTACACCTACATTATGAATATCATTTAAGACTAAACTTAAATATAGGGCTTAACGGCTGAAATTGACCTGTACAGACTATATTTACAACAATTCCTAAGCTTAAGATTACATCTACAATACTAACTTATATTAACTTATATACACTTAAAATTATGACATTACAGTAAGACACCTCCAAATTGATTATCGCACTACGTTGTTTTAAAAATCCAGTAGGAAGGATCAGTGTTCCCCTCCAATCTAGTCACGAGAATACGGACACAAGATTATTGTGTCCGTAGTATCATCAGCTTAGAAGGCTTTCTAGCACCTCTTTCTTTATAGTTTATTTTGATTATTACAGTTCGATATCCTCTTTTATGCTATTTGTATTCTTAATGCCAACCAAAAATCACAAATAACACACAAGAGATTAACATGCCTTTGGTAGAAAGAAAATTGGCAAAATGAAAGTGCTGGAAAGCCTAAATAATACGATTCTTAGTCCACGTTATAACAGACTCATTTTTTAACTGAATATATCGTCTGGCGTTCCTTAAAGAGAGTGAAATGCCCACCCCGACTGGAGAACCAGGGAGGGATGTCGCAACCAAACCCTAGGAGGAGACCACAGGGAGGCAGATGTCGCAACACCCACCCTAGGAGTAGGGGCCAGGTAAAGAGCGCGGAGGCTCGGGTAAAGACTGGCTCACGTACAAAGGAGTACAAAGGAAAGCAAACAGCAACAGACCTTATAGTCCTTTCGAGGCTGTTTGTTACAGAGTAGACTATGACTACAAGATCTGACTCTACATGCTGAAGGATAAGGATAGTAAAGCAAGATGGCTACCCCTGCCTCCAAACCCTCCAGTTAAAACTGGCAAGAAGTGAGAAAAACCACCATGCAGCATGGAAAAACTGACATGGATATTTCATGGGAAAGACTGAAAAGGAAAAGCTACATTCTATAATGCATTATCTATAAGCTGCCAGTATGAATAACCTGAAAGAGAAAGTAGTAAAGATACAGATACACGTGAATATAGTTAATAATCCCGTGGTCTCAGTTGGACTCTGCGGGAATTCAAAAGTTACAGAGACACGTGAAAATAGTGATTCCGTGGTCTCACTTGGACTCTGCAGGAAGAATCTTAAAACATTATCGCCGTGCATATATTTGCATTTAATAAATTGATCCAGGCTCTAAAAGAATAGAATAAAATAAATATTTATACATACACAAGTGTTTTATTCGGGAGTAAACATAGTAAGCTGGGGGTTAGTCAACAAATATTTATCCAGGCGTCCTTTAAAGGTTAGTACTGTATTACAATTTACTACACTGGAGGGCAATTTATTCCATATATTTACAACTCTGTTGAAGAAGAAATGCTTAGCTTCATGCGACTGGAATCGTTTGCCAATTATTTTATGTCCATTGCCTCTAGTATAATTCGAGTGATCAACTGTGAAGTATTAAATATATCGACAGCCATGTTATCATGTCCTTTGAATATTTTGAATACTTGAATTAAATCTCCTCGTATCCCCCATTTAGTTAGGGTAAAGAGATTCAGGGCTTCTAAACGTTCCTCGTACGGTTTATTTCTCAATCTAGGTATCATTTTTGTCATCCTTCACTGCACTCTTTCAAGCATTTCCATATCCTTTTTATAATATGGTGACCAAAACTGAATGCAGTACTCCAAGTGCGGGCATACTAAGGAATTATACAAAGTGAGGATGATATTATCGGACTTACATTCAAATGTTCTGCCTATGAATCCAATCAGTTTGTTGGCTTGTTTCACTGCTTCTGTACATTGTTTGCTTGGTTTCAAATCGTCCGTTATTATAACTCCTAAGTCTTTTTCGTGGTTTACCCTATCAAGTTGGACATCATTCATGCTGTAACTAGCTCATACATTTTTGCTGCCAATGTTTAGCACTTTGCGTTGATTAATATTAAAATCCATTTGCCAAACTTGGGCCCAGTTAAACTGCTGATCAAGATCTCTCTGAATTGCTTGCCTTTGCAGTGCTGTATCTGCTCTGTTACCTATTTTAGTATCATCAGCAAGTTTTGAAATCTTATAACACAATCCTTCGTCAATATCATTTACATATATTAAGAAAAGAAGAGGACCTAACACGGAACCCTGTGGCACTCCACTTGTAACGTTTATCCAGTTTGACTCTTTTCCATTAATTACAACTCTTTGCTTTCGTCCAGAGAGCCAATTTTCTACCCAACCGAGAACATTGTCACTGAAACCATGTACCTTTAGCTTCTGAAGGAGTCTTTTGTGTGGAACTTTGTCAAAAGCCTTTTGAAAATCTAGGTAGACCACATCAACAGATTTAGTCTCGTCATACATATTCAGTATATCATTGAAAAAGTCCAGCAGATTCGTGAGGCAAGAGCGATTATTACGAAAACCATGTTGCGAATCTCTGATGAGACTGTTTGCTTCTAAGTGTTTCACAAACTTGTCTCTGATAATAGTTTCAAGCAATTTGCAAACCACCAATGTTAAACTAATTGGGCGGTAGTTTTCTGGTCGGGCTCTGTTGCCTTTTTTGAATATTGGGGTTACGTTGGCAAGCTTCCATTTATGTGGCACCTTACTGCTCTTAAGTGGTAAGTTGAAAAGTTCAGACAAAGGCTTTGATATTTCATTCTGTAGTTCCTTCAATACACATGGAGATATTTTGTCCGGTCCTGGTGTTTTATTCTCTTTTAATTTGTTTATCGCAAACCGTATGTCGCGATCGCTAACTGTGATGTCAGTGATTATGTTGCCCTCTTCTATGGGAATGGGGGAAACAGCAGGAATCGTATGTATATTTTCTGTTGTAAATACTGACGCGAAGAATGTATTAAGAATTTTTGCCATCATAGTTTCATCATCAGTGTGCTCTCCATTATCTGTGATTAAGGGACTGATTGTTAGGTATTACCTTTTTGCTTCTTACGTAACTGAAAAATTCTTTGGGATTTGATTTACTGGTACTTGCAATATGTGCCTCAAGGTTTTTCTTACTGCATTTAATTATTTTTTTGGCTTTTCGTCGAAGGGCATCATATTCATTTTTATAACTCTGACTCTTTGTGGTATTATAATTTTTATATGCAAGGTTTTTTGCTTCCAAACAGTGTTTAATGTTGGAGTTCCACCATTTGGGTTTAGAATTTTTGGCAGGCCTTCTGTTGCGCATTGGAATCCATAACCTGACAGCACTGTTGAGAGTTTCTGTAAAATGATTCCACGCGTCATTGATGTCTGAAGTTTCGACAATGGGAAGCCAGTCACCTGCACCTACAATTGCCTTTAATTTCTTAAAATTTGCTCTCTTAAAGTCAGGCACTTTCTCGCACCTGGCCCTGACACTGTCTTCACAGACTTTAATGTTGAATGTAACTATGTGATGATCACTTGTAGTAAATTCTTCTCCTACAATAACGTTACTCACTACATTTTCTGATGTGGCTACGGCAAGATCTAGGATGTTAGATCCACGCGTAAGATACTTTACAAATTAATAGAAAGAACTTTCCTGCAAGTTTGTATACAGGTCTAACCCTTCTCGCCCTCAACCCACGACCCACCGGGACTGCAGTTCCAATCACCTATTCTCCAGCCGAGACAGCCCTCGCCAGGTTTGGGGTGGGACTACCTCCTTAGTCCCAGGCAGCGCCATGACACAGACCACCATCCGTGTCGGGTAGAGGCAGAGCAGGCCACCGTCCGCTCCTCAGCTGTTACCCCATGCAGGACCGTGACACAGGCCACCGTCCGTGTCGGGCAAGAGGCAGAGTGGGCCACTGTCCGCTCCTCACCTGCAGTCACCTCTAGGGGCAGCACCGCGACACTGGCCATCGTCTGTGTTGGGTACAAGGCAGAGCAGGCCACCGTCCACTCCTCTGCTGCGCCCTCCTGTAGAACTGCGACATAGGCCGCCATCCACGTCGGGCGAGAAGCAGAGCAGGCCACCGTCCGCTCCTCATCTACAGGCAAACACAGGAACAGCTCCGTGACACAGGCCACCGTCTGTGTCGGGTACAAAGCAGAGCAGGCCACTGTCCACTCCTCAGCCGTTACCTGTGGCGGCACCGCAGTACAGGCTACCGTCTGTACTGGGCAGAGAGGATCGGCCACTGTCCATACTGGGCAGGAAGGATCGGTCACCGTCCGTCCTCCGGCCTGGCCCTCTGCAGGGCACAGGACTGCGACACAGCCCACCGTCCGTGTTGGGCAGGGTAAACAGGCCACCGTCCGTTCACCTCCTGCAGTCCCCGGAGCTAGAGGAACCGCCCTGTTGGCCCCCATCCGCACGGGGAGAGCAAAGCAGGCCACCGTCCGCTCCCCATCCTCTACTCCTAGGACATGCCCTAAGGAGGACGTCCCTGGCTTGGCCCACCACCGTTCCTGCGGCCAAGTGGGACTCTCTCTCTCTCCCCACAGAGGTGAACCCCTGGAGGAGCTGCAGCTGGAGGAGAGCGGCCCTGTGGTCAGCCCGGGGATCCACGCCCTGCAGCTGGCGCCCCGATGACGTCCCCAACTACCAGACTCCCGATGGAAGAGCCATCACAGACAACCCCTGACGGCGACCCCACCTAAGGAAAGCCACAGCCCCCAGACGCCCAGGAGCGTCCCCAGGACCCCGGGATGTGATCTACCCAGCCCCACTGGCCGGAACTCTGCTGCCCGGAACAGGCACCGGCAAAAGCAACTGCTCGCCCTATTTGATCCGAGCCCTGAAACCCGAACCCCACAACGAGGCCCAGACAGTAAGGGGCCGCCTTCCACGCTGCCCCGCAGTCCAGCTAAGACAACCCGGCCCCTGGTGAGGGTCCCGTGTCTCCTGCAGGAGGACGACTGCCCGGGCTACATCCGATTTTTATCTTGGCAATTGAAAGTGTCACACACACACACACATACACACACACACAAGGCAAGAAAATGATATTGACAGTATAATGTACAGTACCACCCTCCATTCAGCAAAAGCGACGATGAAGTATTAAATTGCAACTTCAGGATTGCATATGACATAGTTAACAGTAATGAAAGTTACAAAAAGAGCCTAAACTACAAAAAGGGCAACTATCATGACCTAAAGAAATACTTCTTACAAATAGATTGGGAAAAGGAGTTTAGAGGACAAGATTTAAATGTTATATAGAGAGAATTCTGTGAACTTTATGAAATAGGAGTCCAAAATCACATCCCTAAGCACAAAGAAGCAGAAATGAAAATAAAGAAATGGTTTAATAAAGAATGTAAAAAATTAGAAGAAAGAAGAGACTTGTGGAATAGATACAGAAGATACAATAGTGAGGGGGCATATAACAACTATAAACAGGCAAGAAACGATTATACAAGAATAAGGAGACAAGCCCAAAGACAGTTTGAGGAAGACATAAAAGTAGTGATCAATCAACGCCATTTTACAGCTACATCCGAAGCAAAACCAAAGTAAAAGATAAAATACAATCCATTACGGATGGGATAATCTATATATAAGGAAAATATATTTGTGAAGCGCTAAATAAGAATTTCCAATCAGTTTTTACAGTAGAAAATAATTTTGAGAGGGATATGGAACATGCATGCCCACACATATTACCAGATATATAAATATCAGAAAAAGAAATACAGGAGGAGTTAAGTAAATTAGACAAAGGAAAGGCAAATGGTCCTGACGAAATTTCACGTTGGGTGCTACATGAATGTGCAAAGGAGTTAAGTAGACCATTATCTTTAATATTCAAGGAATCCTTGGGTCATGGTAAACTACCTGATATTTGGAAGAAAGTAAACATTGTTCCCTTATTCAAGAAAGGGAATGAACAAAATCCACTCAGCTATCGACCAGTATCACTAACCAGTGTTGTCAAAAGTAACCTACTGGAAAAGCTGATAAGAAAAGTTTGGGTAAACCATCTAGAACACAATATGAGGACAGAAAGGCAGTTCTGTTGTAGAAAAGGAAAATCATGTTACTAACCTATTAAGCTACTATGACAGAGTTGCAGAAACATTACAGATAAGAGAAGGATGGGTGGACACTGGACAGCATCTATCTAGATTTTAAGAAAGCATTTGACTGAGTACCGCACCAAAGACTTTTATGGAAACTGTATCATCAAGGAGGAATCCGAGGCAAACTGTACTGTTGGATGCAAGAGTTTCTCAGAAAAAGGGAAATGAGAACAGTACTAGGGGGAAATTACTCATCATGGAGGGAAAATAATGTTTGCTGATGATGCAAAAATACAAAGGATAATTACTAACACAGACTCTTGTAAAGAGCTACAAGAAGAATTAAATAAACTTCATGAACGGAGTAATACATGACAAATGGAATTCAGTGTGGACAAGTGTCAAGTATTCAAGTTTGGAAAAAGTGGAAAAAGACCCGATTGGGATTATAAGTTAGGAAGTAAAACACTATACGTATCAGAAAGAGAGAAGGACCTAGGTGTGATTATCAATAACAGACTATCTCCGGCTGACCACATCAGTGAGAAGGTACGGAATATGTACACACTGCTTGCAAACATGAGAATAGCATTCACATGCATAAATGAAGACATGCTGAGAAAGATAATAACATAATTCATTAGACCAACCCTGGAGTATGCATCAGTAGTCTGGAATCCTCATCTCCAAAAACACATAGATAAGATTGAAAAAGTCCAAACAGCCGCCACAAGATGGGTACCAAGCTTAAGGGATCTAAGCTAGGAAGAAAGATGAGAAAAACTGAATCTCCCAACACTACTGGAGAGAAGGAAAAGAGGAGACATGATTATGCTATATAAATTCATATCAGGGAAGGAAAAAATAGACATAAATGACTATATAGCTTATGGAGAAGCATCAGCAAGAGAACACTTCAAAAAACTGCATACAAAGGAAATTTAGTTTCCTAAACAGGGCAACTGATCAGTGGACTCCACTACCAAATGAAACAGTGTGTGCCAAAACTATTCACAAATTTAAAGAT
>JAGKTI010019877.1:0-16698 GCA_018397915.1 Birgus latro | reverse complement strand
TCTCTTTACCTCCTTCCAGAACATTTTCTTACATTCCCTCCACTTTGCACTCAAATTCCTTCCAAATTCCTCATCCACTCTCTTCTTACTCTCTCTTACTAATCTTTTCATCTCTCTCCTCCTCACTACATATAACTCTCTCATCCGTCTCTCAGCTTCTTCGTCGCCCTTGTTCCTCATCCACTCATTATATGCTTTCTTCTTTTGTGCCACAGCCTCTCTCACCTCTTCAGTGACTCACATCACTGGGTAAAAACAGGTGTCAGTCTAATGACTCACATCACTCGGTAAAAACAGGTGCACCAGACCTGTGTCATGCACTCCTGTGTATAAAATTCATCCAACCAACTCAGTCCAACGAGTCCAATCCCTTGTTAGTTCCCCTGCCTCATCAGTCTCCATATTCTGCATCCTCTTGGCATGCCATGCTTCTGTGTAACTTCAAACTTGCTGACATATACACTTTTCACCACCCGATTTATAGTGTTGAACTTTTTGTTAACTTCACCAAGCTGGGTTGTTATTGAACAGTAGCACTGACCTTCCTGGGCTCAGTTGCCAGGTGTCACCAACTAAGTCAAAATTTCTTTGGGAGTGTGTGTTCCTGTTATAAAGAGTCACCCTTAATGTTAGAAAGAAGAAAACAAATCACTCATTTTTCTGAGATGTGCATACAGAGAGCAAAACAGAAAGTAGACTGTGAGTATGTAGGCAGGAAGTGCTTATGGTTTGGCTTTACCACCAAAGAATATAAAATGCTACTTCCATTCAGCTTGTTCTGTCTCCTCCCAGAAACAGTGTAGTGGACTCAATTCAGTGACATTGCTTGAGTATGTTAAAGAGTTAAGGAGAAAGGCAGAGAGAATGATTGTTAGTGGTGAGGGTTGAGATAATGTACCAAGCCATAATAAAGTTATCTTTATTCATTTTGCTGTAGCTCCTTTGACAAGTGATGGAACAACCTCAGCACAACAACATCTTTAAGCTGCAGGATAGTGCTTTCTCCTGGTACCAGATATATCAGGATTGTATGGAAATGTCATGGGATAAAAAAACAAAAGTGAGAGCAAGTGGGTGTGAATGTTGGTGACAACTAGACTGCACTGCTCCACAACTAAAGAAAAAAAAAAAATCATTCCGCTTTCCTAGGCTTCTCTCACAAACAGCATACTTTGGTGGTCACAAATCAACAGCATCTTGAAGCTGAACCTAGTGCTTTTTGCTGGTACCAGACATGCTAAGATTCCATGAAGTTATGGGGGGGGGGAGCCAATTATGTCCAGGTACTGGGACTGCCAAATTAAAACCACACCAGGCTGGGAGAGCTTAACTGGTAAACGAGTATCTACAATATATATTGTATGATAAACTGTGGCATTAGGTCAGCATAACTTGAGATTTTTTTTTACCCATAATGGTACTTTTAGGTTTATTTGTTCATGAAAGTATGGTATGGCACATTACAATATTTATGGGATATGCCTAACTGGTCCAGTTTAGTGAATTTCATTACAGTACCATAATTCATAAGCATCTTTAAGTAAGTGCCTGTATAGTACAGTATTGTCTAACTGTAACTTTACACAGAATGTTAATAGCACTGGCAAGTTAGCATACACATGGTGGTGCTGTGTACTGTGGGTGGAGCTATACAGTTTCACCATCTACATAAGATTCAAGCCTTCTCATATTTCTGTGCACCTCACTGTGGGAAGGACCCTGGTCTGACTGTGGTGAGGTGCTGTCTACTGCAAGGGGGCTCCAGTTCCCTGCACAGTGTGTGTACTGTACTGTACTGTACCCCACAGAAGCAGTTGCTTACCTGTGGTTGACAGGACTTCTTGGCCACACTGGTGGGTTAACCTCTTCATTATTGAATTCCACATATGTATGCTCCTGCATACATAAAAAAAAGTTCGGCTGAGAAACCGAATTCACTCATGTATACGGGCATATACATGAGATAGATAGGGACATGCAGGGGAGCTAAATACTCGGTTTGGGCTGAAATAATGATGCCACATGTTGTGACTGAATGGCAGACAGCTATGATGTCATGCACCCCTGTCATGGCTCTGGCATGTGTCATAGATTTATGCCAATGAGCTCAATTTGTTTGGGGGCATATTGTATAATATATATTTTGATTTTGTTATATATATATACCTATATAATGTGATATAATATAGAACAAATGTGATTGTTGGTATCAGCTCATGGTTGCCTAGCAACGAGTCCGGTGTTGCTGTACCCGCGGGTGGGGGGAGGGAGGGAGGGAAACACGTGCTTGCAGGACAGTTACCCCATTTCCTCGTGATAGGAGATAGACAGGATTGCTATGGCGTCGTCTGACAGTGAAAGTTATGTGGAAATGGAATGGGATAGTGAACTGGAGGGGTCAGATGACAGTGAGACTCAGTCTGACTCAGACGAATATTATATGCTTGAAAATGATAGTTCCGTGAGCAGTGATGACAAGAGTGAGGAGGAAAGTCACGCTTCCGACACTAGTTCAGCAGTGTCACAGAAAGGGCAAGACAAAGCTGAGCAGAAAACATTGCCCTGCTTGCTCTCAACAGCCTGGTTTGTGTTCCACCAAACCCTTCCAGGTCTGGCATGCCCAGTGATTCACTCACCTGCTTCGGTGCACCCGCCTCGGAGTGCACCAGGTGCGCCAGCCTCAGAGTGCGCCACCCTACTCACCTACCTCCGCTGCCTCACCTACCTCTCCTGCCTCACTTACCTCTCCTGCCTCGCCTATCTCGCTTACCTCAGGTCTACTTACTACATACCTCATCTGCCTCAGATTTATTTACTACATAGCTCACCTAAAGCCTAAACTACGACAAGGTAAATACAGTAGGCGCGGAAAGTGTTGACGCCATCTTAAAAAAAGAAAACATTCTTGTGGTTAGCAAGGAGAAACAAATAAATTAACACTCACAATTGAATTTAGTATTTACTGGCATTCCCCTTCACCTTTATTATCTTCTTAAGGCGTCTGGGGAGACTGATGGTGTAGTTTTGCAGAACAGACGGACTAAAACTGCTCCATAGCTGCTTGACTGCAGCCTCAAGTTTAGGCAAAGATGATGTGCCGCTTCATGTGCGCCCATAAATTCTCAATGGGATTGATATCTGGGCTGTTTCCGGGCCAATCTCGAATAAAGGGAACCTCACAGTCTGTTAGCCACTGTTTCACTGACTTTGCAACATGTGGAGGGGCAGAATCTTGCATAAATACTCTTGCCTTGGTTTTATCAAAAGAGTCACTTAAAACATCACATAATAGCTCCAAATAATTGTTCTGGTTCACTTTTTCATTTGCAGGTAGAATTACCAACTCACCAACACCATAATATGTAAAGCAGCCCCAAGCCATGAGTGAGGCTGGGTATTTAACAAACTTGGAAGTGTACTTAGGATCCAGGGGGTCACTGCCTGGTTTGCGGTACACTCGTGATGAAGGGGTACCAGTGACAGTAAATGTTGACTCATCATTCCAAAGCACAGTTTTCCATAGCTCCTCACTCCAGGCAAGATATTTCTTACAAAAATTTACTCTCTTTTTCTTCTGAAGTGCAGTTAGCAGTGGTTTTTTACGAGCACAAAAACTCCTGTAGCCCAGATCGTCATGCAACAGTTGCTGCACACTTCTGACAGACACATCTGCCAGCAGCTGTGGGTTCTTTTCTTTTAAATCCCATGCTGTTAGCCTTGGATCCTTGCTAACTTGCCTTGAGATCAGCTGACGGGTCCTGAAGGTTGTCTTACAAGGTCTCCCAGACTTGGGAAGTGGAGTGGGAGGAATGGCCTCCCCACTGTCCGTGAACCGCTTCACCAGTCTCTGCACTGTCCTCAGTCTAACACCATCTGATTTGCAATAAATTGGAGTTTGTGGCCAGCTTTGTATAAAGTAATCACTTCCACACGTTTGTCCTTGCTTGTGGTTACTTTAGGCATGATGAGAATGTGGTAGGTATCCAAATAACTGTGTTATTTGAGTCAAAACATGCCCTCGTGGTGCATCACACACAGAGACAATCCTCCTCCTGTGGCTGCCCAAACATTACTGAGCCTGCTCCTGTGGTGCCAGACCTATCAAGCAGGATTGCCAGCTCCTGTTGAAAAAGCGTCAGCTCATTTCGCATCACAGGGGAGGGTAGTATTGACCCTACTTCACTTAACGCGAAGAAGAATGGCATCGGCAAAAAAGCGTCAATACTTTCCGCGCCTACTGTAATTACAAACCATTTTATTTATGTTCAGTATGTATATTTTTTATATATCTTACTACTACTACTACTACTACTACTACAACTACTGGTGCTACTACAACTACTACTATTACTACACTTCGTTACATATATGTTATGGCCAATATGTATTTGGCAATACAAAAAAAAAAAAAAACAGTAATATAAACCGAAAGGAAACAATGGAAGGATAAACAATACACTACCCTACAAACAAGCAGAGTGAATGGGAAATCCGGTTTGAGGGGGGAGCGGGGAGCGGGGAGCGGCCGGGGGTCGGGGGGGGGCGGTAATGAAGGGGTTAAGCAGCGACAGTAAGAACAGACTGCCCCCCCCCCCTAGTATTAGAAAAAATAAATAAAATAAAAATTAAAATAAAAGGGCATTGAAAACTAAAAGTGAACATCCAGTCATGGCACCACAGTAATACTGTGATGAATTTAAAATTTTTTATGCATGTATATGAAATGTGTATAATTAATTTATAATTAATTTTACCAATTTGTTCACAGGCTGCATCCCTACTAAATGTGGGCGTGTGGTGTGGGACAGTGTGGTGTCACAGTCAGAAGCAGCAGCCTTACTCAACATTGCGCACCGTGGCCTAGCTCTGGGAGGATCATCAGGTGGAGCGTCCATCCTTGACTTGCACTCGGGGGCACTTTCTCAGGGTAGCTCCTTTGTTAACATATACAAACTCGACTCAGTCAAGACCGTATTCAATGATGATGATTTCAAGATATATAGGTGGGTTCGGTGTACTGTTTGTCTACTTGTTAATCCAATTTAGTGTAGTGGTTTCCAAGCTTTTTGGCCTGACACTGTTTTTATATCCACCAAACCCTCAGCCTACCTACCCCACCCTCATTTACTGACCAAAAGAAATATCATTTGTACTCACAGTTACTTAATTTTTCATGGTTGTATAGCTCTTACTTATATAAGGCTGTTTGTATATTCACAATACAGTTACATTAAAGGTAACTGTATTTTCACTGCACAGTGATAGATTACCATTTGTTTGGTGGAATGTGACTAACTCAAGCATGTAAAATGCAGTTTCATTCTCAGTGAATACATAGCCAGTCCTGCTATTCACAGGGATCGCAGTACCCAGTAATGGCATTCCATCCCTCCTGTAACAGTTTTGATTTTTTAATTCTTTTTCTGGTCAACCATACCCAGTTTATGCATTACCAATAACGTGGCGAGGCAAAATATGTTTTTTTTCCCCCCCCATAAAATTAAATTAATTGCATTACTTCTTGGAACATAGTACAGCTTTTCCTGGTAAGCCTTCCCATTACATTATCATAAATGTCTTGTTTAATTGTTTAATGACTGATATTCTTCAGCATTGGTTGTTGTGGCAGTACAGTATGTGTATATTTTAGATGGTTATGAGCTTTATTTATGTTGTTTTGAAATAGGATTAGGTACAAGTATCCCCCACATGACCAGCCTTGGAACCTCCAGCAATTTATTCCAATTGATCCTAATTTTGTGTGTGTGAGGGAGTAAAGTTGTGCACAGATGCCATGCGGCACTCAGTCATAGTGCTAATTTCTGAAACTTAGTCCTTGGGAACTGTGTTTTTTTTTTTTTTTTTTATAATTCACCCTCTCAGCTGGGAAACAAGGCCAATGCCTCATCCAAATGTTAACTTCCCAAGGTATTACCCTAAGGTTATACCTGTACTCATCCGCCAACCCACAGAGTGGATGGAGACCCAAGTTAAGTGGCACCAGTTGCCTGCAGCAGTATTAAAACTCTGGCACTATCAGGCCAACAGTTTTGTAGATACCATTGCTAACTACTCAGGTACTGCAGTAGTAAAGCTCTGTATGTTCATGCATGTATGTGTGTGTGTGTGTGTGTGTGTGTGTGTGTGTGTGTGTGTGTGTGTTCTTACCTAATTGTATCTTTACAGGAATGAGTGAAGCTCGTACTGTCCCTTGTCTTAAACCATTTTCATCATACATCTCCTTAAATTTATGAATTGTTTTGGCACACACTATTTCGTTTGTTAGTGCATTCCACTGATCAGTTGCCCTATTTGGGAAACTAAATTTCCTTACATCTTTATCACCTCTCTTTTTGTGCAGTTTTTTGCAGTGTCCTCTTGCTGATCTTCCCCATATCTATTTTCTCCTTCCCTGATATGCATTTATATAGCATAATCATGTCTCCTCTTTTCCTTCCCTCCTGTAGTGTTGGCAGATTCAGTTTTTCTTGTCTTTCTTCATAGCTTAGATCCCTTAAGCTTGGTACCCATCTTGTAGCAGCCCTTTGAACTTTTTCAATCTTATCAATGTGTTTCTTGAGATGAGGATTCCAGACTACTGATGCATACTCCAGGGTTGGTTTGATGAAGGATGTCCCTTAGCTTATCTTCATTTATGTATGTGAATGCTATTCTCATATTTGCAAGCATTTTATACATGTTCCGTACCTTCTCATTTATGTGGTCAGCCGGAGATAGTCTGTTATTGATATTCACACTTAAGTCCTTTTCTCTTTCTGATTTGTGTAGGGTTTTACTTCCTAACTTATAATCCCAATCTGGTCTTTTCCCACTTTTAACAAACTAGTTTACATGACATTCGTCCACATTGAATTCCATTTGCCATTTATTATTCCATTCATGAAGTTTATTTAATTCTTCTTGTAGTTCTTTACATGAGTCTGTGTTAGTAATTCTCCTCTGTATTTTTGCATCATCTGCAAACATATTTAAATAGCTTTCATTTCCAATATTACTATCTATGTCATTTATATACACTAAAAACAAAATTGGTGCCAGCACTGAGCCCTGAGGAACTCTGCAAGTCACTTCCCTCCATGATGAGTAGTTTCGTCTTAGTACTGTTCTCATTTCCCTTTTTCTGAGAAAATCTTGCATCCAACAGTACAGTTTGCCTCGGATTCCTCCTTGACGGTACGGTTTCGATGATAGTCTTTGGTGCGGTACTCTTGTCAGACAATTTCTTGAAGATAGATACTGTCCACCCATCCTTCTCTTTTCTGTGTTTCTGCAACTCTGTCATAATAGCTTAATAGATTAGTAACACATGATTTTCCCTTTCTGAAACCAAATTGCCATTCTGTTATCATATTGTGTTCTTCTAGATGGTTTACCCAGACTTTTCTTATCAGTTTTTGCAGTATCTTATGACACTGGTTAGTGATACTGGTCAGTAGTTGAGTGGATTTTGTCTATTCCATTTCTTGAATAAGGGGACAGTGTTTGCTTTCTTCCAAATATTAGGTAGTTTACCTTGGCCCAAGGATTCCATAAATATTAAAGGTACTGGTCTACTTAACTTCTTTGCACATTCATGTAGCACCCAGCATGAAATTTCATCTAGACCATTTGCTTTTCCTTTGTCTAATTTTACTGAACTCCTCCTGTATTTCTTTTTCTGATACAGTAATCTCTCTACTGTCCGGACGTCCACTATCTGGATACATAACTATTCGGACATCGTGGGCTGTTGGCCGAACCCCCCCCACAAAAAAAATCCGATTTTTTCCGACCGCGTCAGTTTGAATTTCCCGCCCGCGCCGACTAGCTCCCTTCACGCTCAGTCTCCCTCCTTCTAGTTCTGTCTCAACTCCGGTGAACAGTGGACGGCTGTCCGATCGTTTGCAGTATTTTCGTTCTTGTTTAAATAATCAAAAGTCACAGTGCTAAGGATTAAGTGTAGTTAAACACTGGATTACTGGACATGCTTCAAGAGCAATTATGACCACTGTAAAAACCTTAGAGTTGGGGGTAAACAACAATCATGGACTGTAAGTAAACATTATCAACTGCTAAATATTTTCCATAATCACTTCTAAATCCTCATTCTATGGTTACATTTTATTTACTTTATGCTTTGTGTCCCATATTTGAGTGCACAGGCTGTGAAAGAGGTGATTTTCTCAGTGATTACCATGTTTCTTACATACTTTCACTATCTAGTCAACTGGTGAACATTTTTGCTCCACATCTCTAAATCATAATTTTTCTGGTTACATTTTATTTACTTCATGCTTTGTGTCCCATATTTGAGTGCATAGGCTGTGAAAAGGTGATTTTCTCAGTAATAATCATGTCTGCCTTACTCACCTCAAAATGATCATTTTTGGGTTAAAATTCGATTAATTCATGCTTTGTGCCAATTATTTATGTGAATGGGGTCTTAATTAAGTGCTATGCATGTCCAGGAGGGAGGTAGGTAGGTGGTTTTCTGATTTAGGTTAGGTTAGGTTAGGTTAGGGTCAAGAATGACTGGTGCTGTTGGTGAGCAGTGAACACCTTTGCCATACATAACTCTTTTTCTGGTAGAAATTTATTTATTTGATGCTTTGTATCCCATATTTTAGTGCATAAGATATGAGAAATGATTTTCATAGTGATAGCCACATCCGATACTTACTTACACTAAGCTGCCAACTCATGAACATCTATGTCTTACTTACCTCAAAATCATCATTTTGGGGTTAAAATTCAATGAATTCATGCTTTGTGTCCATTATTTAATGCATCCGGTGTGAGAAAGGGTGATTTTCATAGTGATTTCCATGTCTGATACTTACACTTGCTGGCAAGTTGTGAGCACCTATGCCTTACGTACCTCTAAATCATCATTTTTTGGTTAAATTCAGTTAATTCATGCTTTGTGTGCATTATTTTTGTGAAAGGGGACTTAAATAAGTGCTATGCATGTCCGATAGGGAGGTAGGTAGGTGGTTTTCTGATTTAGGTTAGGTTAGGTTAGGGTCATGAATGACCAGTGCTGGAGCTTCAGGGCCACTATCCGGACGAGACCACTGTCCGGTCATGCCTTTGGCTCTATTACGTCGGATAGTAGAGGGATTACTGTATTTGTATATCTGGTAATATGTTTGGGGATGCATGTCCTATATCATCCCACTCAAAATTATTTTCTTCTGTAAATACTGATTGGAAATTCTTATTTAGTGCTTCACAAATATCTTTCTCTTGTGTATAGAGGTTCCTTTCATCTGTAATGGATTGTATTTTATCTTTTACTTTGGTTTTGCTTCGGTTGTAGCTGTAAAATAGCCTCAGTTGATTACTACTTTTGCTTATGATGTCCACCTCAAACTGTTTTTGGGCTTCTCTCCTTATTCTTGTGTACAGTATCTGTTTCTTGCCTGTTTATAGTTGTTATATGCCCTCTCACTATTGTGTCTTCTGTATCTGCTCCACAATAAGACTCTCTTTTATTTTGATTTTTTACATTCTTTATTAAACTATTTCTTTATTTTTAATTCTGCTTCTTTGTTCCGAGGGATGTAATTTTGGATTCCTATTTCATAAAGTTCACAGAATTTTCAATATATAACATTTAAATCTTGTCCTCTAAGCTCTTTTTCCCAGTCTGTTTCTAAAAAGTATTTGTTAAGGTCATGATAGTTTCCCTTTTTATAGTTAAGTCTCTTTTTGTAGCTCTCATTACTGTTAACTATGTCATATGCAATCCTGAAGTTGCAATTTAATACTGCATGGTCATTTTTGCCAAATGGAGGGTGATACAAAATATTGTCAGTATAATTTTCTTGCCTAGTAAATATAAGATCTAGTACTGATGGTACATCTAGTCCTCTTTTTCTGGTACTTTCTTTTACATGTTGTGTTAAGAAAAGCTCCTGCACATGGTCCAGGAGCTTTTGGTCCCAACAGCTTTCTTGGCTTTTATATATAGAGTATTCTAATTTATATTTTTATTGAAATCTGTAGATATTATAATTCTTTCAGATTTCTCCTCCAGTCTATGTAGTAATGCTCTTAAACTTTGAATTGTACTCTCTGCCAGGGCTTCATATTCACTTTTTTCCCAGATATTTGATCTGGGAGGCATGTATAGATTTGCCACAATTATTTTCCCCTCAGACGTACTAATCTCTACTGCGATCAGTTCTACCTCTGAGGGTATATCTAGTTCTATTTCTTTGACTTTCAGATTTTTCTTTGTTAATATTATAATTCCTCTTCCTTTTTTAACGCTCCTATCTCTTCTCCATATATTGTATTCCTCTAGGGGTAGGGTATCGTTTGATATCCTTGATGTTAATTTTCTTTCAGTCAGGCAGACAGTATGTGATTCCTTTTCTTTAATATAATCATTCATCTCTAGTAATTTAGATAGCATTCCATCTATACTTGAGTACATCAACTTAATCATCTTGTTTACATACTTGTCATGACTTGGGTGTACTACCTTCCTCCATTTTATTCCCTCTTGTTTATGTACCAGTTTCGTACCTGCAGTCCAATTACTTTGGAAAAACATGTGTTCTTCTCTTCCTCTGATCTTCCCTTGATCTTTGTTTTGCCTCCTTCCTCTTCTCTTTTAGTAATCCGAGTTCCTCTTGAGTTAGGCATCATTTTATCCATACATTTTTGAAATCCTCTTTTTCCATAATTGTCTTTGCATTTTTCAGTTTCCTCCACAGTGTGTACACTCTGGAAGGTTACTTTCAGAGGCCTTGATTTATTTCTCTCGTATTTCCCTAGCTTTTTGTGTTCCTCTGTGTCTGTACTACAGATTTCCTCTGATACTTCCTTCAATATGTTCATTACATTTGCCGTCTTCTTTTTGTCTCTCAAAATCTTGTTTTTTATTTCATCCTCCTGTATACCAGTGATTACTATAGATTTGTTGATGTCTACTGAATCCTTGACCAATTTTGGATTGATTTGGATTATTTTCTTCACTTCCTTTTTAATGCTTTTTTCTTCAACTCTTTCTGTCTTTCTTTACTTTCACCATTTCAGCACACGTGGTTTCCACATCATTTTTGTAGCTTTGCATTGCTTTTTTCAACTGGGTTATCTGCTCCTCAGTATCATTGCTATGATTTGTCAGAATGCTTGCCTGCCTTATTGTCTCTGTATTATTTTTGAACTCTTCCATAATACTCTCATGGCTGACAACTGTGCTTGCCATTTCACTAATCTTCCTTCTGAGTGTGTCAGCCTCAACTAAAAGCTCATCTATTGTTGTGCCTTTCCTGTTAACTTCTTTTACTAATTTTTTATTTTCCTCCTTCTGCATGTGCAACAGCATCTTAATTTCATCCATTTCACTCTGAAATGCCTTCTCTAATCTGTGCACTCGTTCTACCAACTTATTGTACGTCTCCATTTCCACCAGTTCCTGGTAGAAATCATCAGCCTGCATTCTACCTTTATCCCTTTTCATAATTCCTTCCATATTCACTTTACTAAAGTAGGTGCTCATCTAAGGGTTACTATGAGAAGAAACTACTTTCATCAGCATTCCTGTACGTCGTAGACAAAACACTAAACAGCTGATTTGCTTGTTCGGCGCATCTGGACTATTTGTTGTATTCTGTTTTTGTAACAACACTGTCAGACTAGGCAAACCACACTCACCGGCCTCACAGCGTGAACTACCCAAGGTCCCCGGTTGCATACCCCAGGAACCTTCCGATGATGTCATCACTTGTGACTTAGCAGGTGTGTGCACGCGCGCACACACTAACAGCAATATGCACTAACACTCTCGTCCTCTTTCCTTAATTTGACAAAAGATTCCATGGACGAAGCTGGATGGTCTATTTGCGTCTGATACACACTATGTATCCAATACATAGACTTTTGTGTGAGTACCATCAACACCCGATACGCACTATGTATCCAATACATACACTTTTGTTTAATTACTATCAAGACCCAGTCTGTGGCCACATACCAATGTGATGTCTCTTGAAGTATTATAAACTTTCTAGTGTCGGCTGACTGCTGCACGCAGCCACTTGGTCGAGGCACCTTTCTTAGTGAGACAATCAGCCAGTTGTTGTGATGTATCAACCCAAGATACTTCATCAATCTCCCCTCACTCCAACATGTCTTGTAATACAGCAATATCAATGCGCAATCTCCTGTCTTCTACGCTCCTACAGGAGTAAAGGGCATCCACCAGATTCTTGTTGTCGACGAAACACTTTATTTTGATCTTTCCACATCCAGAAACCTCACGCAATATGTTGGCGAGATATACAACCGTCTCAGCACATTCAAGCTGTGCCAACGCCTCAGCAGATAAAGTAGATTTGACGACCCTCCAGATCTTTCTTGTCTGCTAGAATATACGACATCTTGCCTCACTAGCATCTCATAGGAAGATCACAAAACTTCCCTGAGATCCATTGCCTACAAGATTGGCAAATGAGGCATCCGAATAGCACTCTATATGACAGTCCTCAATCGGCCCCATTCTAGGAATATATAGCTTCATGTTGTCAGTCTTCACCCTTGAGATCACCTTATTGAGTCTAAGCAAATCCGCTACGGTAGCTCGGTTGCTGTTCACACTCAACTCACACACATCAAAGGCAATATCTGGCCGAGTGTGTGTGGCAGTCCAATTGAGTTGCCCAATTAATGCTCGGTACTCCGTTTTCTCAGACTCAGACATCTCCCCTGATTTTACTGCTGCACGATGTTTACTCAGCGTGACTGGTTTCAGAGATGAATCATACTGGAATTGGTTGAGCGGTATGCTGCCATCGATGTTGGAGATGACATTGAGACCAGCGTATTTGAAGGCTTTTGATTCTGAACTGCCGATGAGGAATATTTGACTCAAACGGTTTATCACTTGCAGTTTGAACTCATGTGTACCAGCCCAAAGGAAGTCGTCGACATAGATGCATACAATGCCTTCGACTTTGCCACCATTGCTCCAAGAGAACAGCGCTGAATCCAGTGATGACACTTTAGCTCCGAGACTCAACAATTGATCTTTTATGTGCAGATACCAATGCCTAGCAGCATCACAAAGGCCGTAAACAGTTTTCTTTAGTCTCCATAACTTACCATTTGCATATTCAGGCGGAGGACGTAAATGGACAACTCTCTCAATGTCGTTACCTTGCAAGTAGGCAGCTTTCACGTCCATAGTGTGGCAATCTCACTGGTTGGTGGAGGCCAAAGAAAGTGCCAAACGCACTGCTTCTTTTGAACAAGTAGGCGAGTCTTTTCGGAGATCCACTGTGTCTTCCTCAAATCCTCTGGCGACTAAGCGGGCCTTAACAATAGGCTTTCCATTTTTCAATTTTTCCGTCACAACCCATCGAACCGTTATGGCACCTTGCCCAACATCATCTATTTCCTCTTACACATCATTATTCTGCCAATTTGTAATTTCATTTTCCTTAGCGCATAATACGGCCTCAGAGTTGAAAAGAACAAGCATTTCTGCGTCATCATCAACCACTTCCCATTCGCTAAGATCCTTCTCCGAACCTATCCAATCAATGCTGCTGTCAGAGTCCCTCTTCAAATTATAGCAGTGTTTGTACTTTCCAGTGGCTTTACCTGCCCGACTCATAATTCTTCCAGACACCAACTCTCCACTTTCTGAATGTATTCCCTTTATATGTTGACCAACAGAAACTTTGGGAGGCTGATTAATTGGAACAGACACTGTGGGAGGCTCACCAATTGGAACCACACCATCTTCCGACTCGTCATCTGGTGGATAGTCATTCATCACTTGCGGAGGATCGTCACTAGGCTTCTCCTGGACAACATTGTTCTTCTCATCACTGCTGACATCACTTTCAACTGTAGTATCTTGCTCTGGTGCACGCGCTAGATGACATACGTGCACTCACACGTAGACACCGCCGTCTCTCACCAGAATTTGTTTCCCATCTCTGCCTATTACAATTCCGGGACCGTGCCACTCATGACTGTCATTTCTTTTGTAGAAGACTTCATCTCCATTTCAGATGTCGTTTAAGTCACTCGAACGTACGTTGTGCCGCAGAGCCCTAGCCAAATGTTCATCTGATTCGGTCTTTATAAACTCTTGTCTAGCTAAGTGAAGAGCGTTCAAGTTGTCTCTCACAATTTTCGATGGTGATGAAGGTTCCAAGGTTGGAGGATCATTTGCGTACACAGTAGGCAGGCCAGGGTTTTGACCAAAAACAAGTTGGTTAGGAGAAAAGCCTGCGTAGTTGGTGAGAGCATTTCTTGCCGATACTGCCCATGCCAAGGCCACATCCAGTGCACACTGGCTATCAGCCATTATCTTCCTAACAATGTCACCAGTGACTGCATTTTGACGCTCACAGACTCCGTTGCTCCAAGGACTCTCTGCAGACGTTGTCATGATCTTGATATTGAAGGCCTTTCCCAATGCTCGCATTTCCGCATTGTTGAATTCACAGCCATTGTCTGAGAATTTTTCTAGGTGCGCCAAACACAACAATCCAGCTCCGAAATATTCCTTTGATAATGGTAGGCGCACACTTATCCGCGATTACTATCGCATTACAATACCTGGTTGCCAAATCAACAAGGACTAAGAAATAATGCCTTCCCCAAGCTTTTAAATCCATGGCTATGGCTTCGTTAAACTTGACGCCATGGGCAAACTGACTACGGGTCGGGGCTTGGTTTTCTTAAATCTGCAACAGACTGTACAAGCAACAGATACAGCCTTGATAGTCTGCTCCAGTTTTGATCTTTTAATTCCCGCATCGGTGTTCAGTTTAATTAATTTTGCCGATGTTGGGTGTCCAAATTGCATGTGAAGCTTCAAAGCGGTTTTTTCTGCATCACCCCCAAGAGATGCCAACATGATTGTTTCACAAAATTCACGACCTAGTCATAAAGAAATTGGAAGTAAGTAATGGCCTGAAGATGAGGACTTTAAATCAATGATAGTTCCACAAATTTTGACCTGGTCAGTTCCAAGGTTAATCAACATTTTTGCTTTTTTCATGGAACGTCTACTCAACAGCAAGGGAATATTGCAGTCCACAACATCACTCACAATGGTTGCACGCATGTTTCCAGTGTAGCAGGGCAGAGTAACAAATTTGAGGGAGGAAACTGTGACACCATCAGCAAAAGTAAACGTTGAGGATGACGCTTCTTCTCTAATTGCATCACGTTCGTAATCTGTTAGCTTACTTAGATTGCAATTGATCCATTCAACTCCACATACAGTTGTAGAACACCCTGTGTCTAGAAGAGCACATCCCTTACATTCTTCTATTAGAGTCTGTAACTTACCTCTACTAGCGGCATCATCCACATAGCCCATAAATAATGACAGATGCACTGTTTCAGGAGTTTCTTCTTGACTGCCGTCGTTTTTGTCTACATTCGGAGAGTCACATGACCAATGAAATCTAGAATCACATACAAAACACCTCGATACCTTTCCATCAGACCCAAGTGGGTTCTGCCTCCTGCCGGTGGATGAGCTTTGGGGAATTCTAGCGGATACAGTTGAACATCGGCCGCTACCACGACGTCGATCACGTATTGCACCACCCTGCAACATTCTCCGTCCTCGTCGAGTACCTCTAGCATAAAACGTTTCCTCACCCTCAACTTCGTCACTGCAAAATACTGGTTCGTCTTTCACCTCCCGGGCTCACACCGATGCCTCGTTCTGCCTGCCAATTTCACCAGCAAAAGTACGATTCAGGGCAGATTTCATACTTTCGTATGTCACCTCAGTTACCGCGGACATCATTAGTTGTTGCTCACTGTCTGAAAGTTTGCATGCAGCTAAGAGCATAAAAGCCATCACAGAATTTGGTAGTTCCATATCCTGCTTTGTAAATTTGAAATAAACATGCTCAAATTCTGTCACAAACTCACGAATGTTCATATCATCGGCTCTTCTGAAGTTGTCTATCTTTTTTTTTTTTTTTTTTTTTTTTTTTTTTTTTTTTTTTTTTTTTTTGGCAAGGAAGAAGGAACCAAAGGCCAGGGCCTGCATACTGTTCCTTCCAAGAAAAAGTAAAAACATTACAAAAGAGAGCCAAATTCAAGATCCATTCATTTCGAGATGCCTGGACACACTGCGCTTGAAAGATTGGAGATCATAGGAAGTAGGGAATACAGACAGAGGGAGACAGTTCCAGAGTTGACCAGTCGCATAAATGAAGGACTGGGAGTAACGGTTAACTCTTGCATTAGAGAGTTGGACAGAAAAGGGATGAGAGTTTGTTGCTAGATGGGTACTACGTGCCCGTCGTAGAGGTGGAGGGATGCAAGCAGACAGTTCAGAGGAACAGTGACCATTGAAGCAGCGATAGAAGAGAGATAAAGAAGCAACAGTGCAGCGAAGAGACAAAGGTTGAAGGGAATCAGTAAGAGGAGAAGAGTTAATGAGACGAAAAGCCTTTGACTCCACCCTATTGAGAAGGGCTGCATGTGGGGAGACTCCCCACATATGAGAGTTGTACTCCATACACGGGCGAATAAAACCCGTGTACAAGGTCAGCATCTGTGCAGGGGTAAAGAAAGTTCGGAGTTGGCCCAGCACACCTAATCTCTTGGAAGCAGATTTCACAAGAGATGTAATATGTTCTTTCCAAGACAAATCCCGAGAGAATGAAACCCCTAGCATGTTCAAGGATGATGCAGGACTGAGCT
>JAGKTI010019876.1:0-10364 GCA_018397915.1 Birgus latro | reverse complement strand
TGCAGCAACACAAGTAATTGATATGTGACATGGTGCTTAAGGAAAGGGTGATGAAAAAGTGGACCTATACACATAGAAGGAAAATATACAAGTTGAAAAACCAAGCAGAAAAGAATGTCTTCTAGAGGGTGATGAAGAAGAGGACCTATACACCTAGAAGGAAAATATACAAGTTGAAAAACCAAGCAGAAAGGAATGTCTTCTAGAGTGAGATGAGGAGAGTGATGGCTGAAGAGAGACATGGATGAAAGTGTTGATGAACAGTACAGAGCCCTCAAGACCAACCTCTTGAAACTTAATGAGTTAGTATGTGGATGGACAAGAGGCCCACCAAGACATATAGTGAACTGGTGGTGGGATGGAGGCATAGACACTGCAGTTAAGGAGAAAAGAAAGCTTTTCCAGGAATGGAAGAAGGGTGGTAACAAAGTGAAAAACCTGGCTGCCAAGTGCAAGGCTAGAAAAAAGGGTTACAGGGCAAAGTCTGAGTCACTGAGACTTTTACTTGATAACCTAAATCGTGTGGAAGGGACGAATATGATTTTTAAGGTGGCAAATCAGATGAAGAGGGAGAACATGGATATCATAGGTGAGGAATGTGTGAAAAATGATGAAGGAAGGTTTGTGGTGAACAGTGGGGATATTAAAGATGCACAGAGAAAGCATTACACCTGGCTGTTGAATGAGGAGTTTGACTGGGACAGGGAAGGTTTGAAGCCAGCAGATCCAGTGTTTGGCCCTTGGCCTTTGATTGGCGCTGCTACTGTGACCGAGGCAATAGGCAGGATGCAGGTGGAGAAGGAAGCAGGTGTGTTTGGGATGACTGCTGAAATGTTGAAAGCCTCAGGAGATATAGGAGTGCGGTTAGTCACTGACCTGATAAATATGATTATAAATGAGTGTGTTGGCTGAAGAGTTGTGTACAAGGGGAAAGGTGATGCCCTCGAAAGAGAAAATTATAGGGGCATACAGTTTTTAGACCAGATAATGAAGGTAATGGAGAGAGTTCTAGAAGGTGTGATAAGAGAAAGTGTGAATACTGATGAGATGCAGTTTGGGTTTATGCCAGGCAAAGGGACCATTGATGCCATATTCATTGTTCAACAGCTTCAGGAAAAATATATAGGAAAGGAACTGTACTTTGTTTCAGTTGATTTGGAGATAGCCTCTGACAGAGTTCCTAGAGAGGTGGTGAGGTGGGCAATGAGAAAGCTTGGGATCGAGAAGTGACTGGTTAGGGTTGTTATGGCCATGTATGTGGGTGCTCACACCCAGGAAAGGGTGAATGGAGATCTGAGTGATGAGTTTTCCGTGAATGTTGGTGTACACCAGGGGTCAGTCTTGAGCCCCTTGTTGTTTATCGTGGTACTTAAAGGCCTCTCACATGATTTCAGAAATGGACTCCCATGGGAGATGTTGTATGCTGATGACTTGGTGTTGCTTGCAGAGAATGAAAGGCAGGCAGAGGAAAGATTTAGCAAGTGGAGAGATCTGATGGAATACAAGGGCTTAAGAGTAAATGCAGACAAAACAAAAGTGATGGTATCTAGGGCTGGGGGCGGTACTGTCAAAGAAGAAGGAGAGTGGCCATGTGCAACATGTCACAAGGGCATGGGAAGTAATAGACGAGTTCCTGGTCAAAATATTTTTAAAGTAAGATACTTGTATAGGTAAAAAATATGCAGAAAATTACTAAGTCAACCACTTCTTCCTTTATAAATTGTGCAGATACATGAAAATATACTAGATAAAATAGCTGAAAAAATCATGTGACTCTGAAACAGCCCCTGATTTGTCGTGACGTCACTACTCACACTGAGGCAGCATGGCCGACTTTGTTTATGTTCAGCCTGCATACACTGTGCTTATTTCTGACCACCAATAATGCCCACTGACAAGAGGAATAATTGCTAGTGTTTTGTTCCAATGTGTAAGTGCACACACAAAAGCACACTAGGGAAATTATTTGTCTGTGTACCAGCCAATACCAATAAACGAAAGCAGTGATGGCTAGCTGCTCGTCGGAAGTTCCCAGTGCTGGAATGCAGTCTTTACTGTCATGAAAATATTACTTTCTTCACCATATAGGTTCATATACACGTAATTACCTGAAACCGTCAAAAAACTGTGCTTAATTTAACCCGCCGAGTCCCACCGACGTACGATGCATGTCGCTACTTTTTTCCGCGGACAGACCCAACGACGTGCATCAGACCCAACGACGTGCATCGTACGTCACTCAATTGCAAGGCCCATTGTGTGCACATTTTTCAACATTTGCGGGTGATTTTTGGTAGGCATATGTGGGAGACCTTCCTCTACCTGCTATCAAGCAGGGATACTGCCTGGCCCCAAATAACCCCCCCTTCCCCCCCACACTGGGCAATTCACCTGTTAGCTGTAACCTGGCCAGTAAAGGTGTGTTGCCCCATGGTCTCTCCAATGACGGAATTCATGGTGATGGTGATTCCTGAGGTAAAGGACTAAGAAACAAAGAAGCTAGAGGTAGAAACAAACAGAAGTGATGAGGTGGTAATGTCGTAAAGGAAGATGCCATATACTGGGGTTTTGGGTGAGTGGACAATGCTTATAAACGTCTATATTATTGTGTGAAAACCAATATAGACTTGTACTACACATAAATTCGTACCAAATAAATGATACAAATACGTAATTTAAAGTGGCTTGAATTAGTTAACCCTTCCATGTTCGTTTTCTTTAGCCAGGTACCCTGAAAAAGAAGGAAAACGTAAGGTTGAGTGACACCTGTATCAACATATCTAACCTCAGGATCGCGATTTTTCTATGAATTTTCGATGTTTCTCACCAAAAGCGAAGGTTTCAGCCAAAAAACAAAAAGTCAAAAATCAGTCAGGATCTGGGGGTAGGCTGGGTAAAAAAAACCAGTTGGGACTGGGCGGGTTAACTATTAATAGAATATTAGGATTCACACTGAAAATGTGCTAAGGTTAGCGAGCATTTCTACATTAGACTGCCAACACACCTTGACAGACTTCTGTTTTGCACAAATAAATATTTGTACAAAGTAGAAGTTCTGCCAAGGCAAATTTTTGAGCTAAAGGAGAAACACATCCGCTAGTTTTAATATGTTTTCGCTGTGAATCTGGATTTTTTACAAAGTTAAATTAAACACAAAAACTTGACCGAATTTCAGATAATTAGGTGTGTATGAACCAATATGGTGATAAAATCTATAACACTTACCAATTAAAAGTGCTAATTTGGTGCTGATCTGGTAAATGACCACCGATTTTGCAGTTTGTCACACCCTCCTGAAGGTACTTTACAATCAAATTATCAAATTCAGTCACTCACTGAAACTGTTCTTTCAGAAAACTAATAATGAAGACATCAAATATCCAACATTAATGAGCATAATACCAATATAAACTCATACAACTGATACTGTACTATCTATCTATCTATCTCCTGCCAGACACCATAATCCCGTAAGGGGTGGCCATTTGACTTTGAGTTATCTGTTTTACAGGGAGAGGCACTAACCCTCCACCAACTCGCTGACACGTAGGGAGCACGTATAGTTTGGTTATATGGTTACCACCCAGCACTGTAAATGGTTTCTTGGCTTACAGGAAACCATATGGCTTGTCACTCAATGTAAAGCCACCTGTAAAGGAAAGAAAAGCAATAAGAAGTGACAGGAAAAATGGGAGAAATAGGAAAAGAGGAGGGCAGGCACAGAAAAAGAATAATAACTGCTAAGAATGAAGTAGGCAGCACTACATCAAGTGAGTGGATGATGATCGTCACCATGCTATACCTTAAACACTTTCCAACTCGTGAGGTACGAGCACCACTTGGGAATGGTGTAGCTGCAAGCTACTTCTTGTCGATTTCACCACAATTTACTTACCGAACAGGTACCAACCATTAACGCCATTCCTTCACAACATACCCAACGAGGGTAGTTTGGATCTACATTGGCCACGTTGGTAAATATCATGATGACTATTATCGTTCTTACTGGTAAAGTATTGTGTGATGGATTGGAGCATCGTCTGCAAATTGCAATATGAGTTCTGACATCAACACCAATATGGCAGCTGCTTCCCTCCAGACGCAAAGAATTAACCCTTTGAGATTCCGATGATGATTTTGATTGTCACTTCAAATCCAACCTCAGAGATTCCAATGACGCTTTTAATCGTCATTTTAAGAAACTTTTGTTAAATATTCACCATAAATCCCGTTTCCACTTCACAACAAAGAGGCTCGAGCCTGACCTCACGAGATGGTTGCTCTATGCATGGCGGGTACTGCATAGCTGGTCTGACTCATGGCTTTGTTTCCTTATCACTTTATTCTTGGCAAATATTATTCTACAGCAAGGTATAAAATTTTTGTTTTTTGCCTAACTTCAACTTGTCACTTTGACTTTTTACTTTCTTTGTTTTCCTTTTTTGAACATACTATGATGAAGTACAACTACTCAGCTTCAAAACAGCAAGCAACAGAACCAGCATCCTATCATAAAAAGTGTATTTACACTGAGCGATCAAGGAAAAAGATTGCAAAACGAATATGAGGCCGAGACTAAATTAAAATTGTGCATCTCTTTCCTTTTGTTTTACCGTGAAGTAAAATGCAAAAATTACCATAAACTATATATCATTGTAAAGATAATTTAATGTGGTTTTCCATGGTTTAAACCAGATTTACATATTTTTATTAGTTTTTTTTCCGAATATTTTTCTACAGCCAGGTACAAAATTTTTGGTTTTCGCCTAACTTCAACTCGTCCTCTTGACATTTTATTTTCTTTGTTCTCCTTTATTGAACATACTACAATAAAGTACAACTATTCAGCTTTAAAATGACACAACGACCAACATCCTATCATGAAAAGTGTATTTACACAGAGGGATCAAATAAAAATATTACGCCGCGAAGATGTGGGTCAGGGTGAGAGTGGCTGACTCTAGCACAGACATAATGTGCCCGGCCCAGAAACCTGATAGGGTCAAAGTTATCATGTCTCGATAAGTGCAACGGATATAAAAGATATATATACCACAAGCTTCTAAGTACTGTACATGGAAGAGTGCACTTGCCATGTTTACCCTCAACCGGAAACACATCCAATCCATCTTGTGCAATGCTCATGGTAAGTGGGTGAATAAGAGATGTAGTGGTATTAGAGGTAGACTGCGAGATAATGCTAATTTCATGTGTGTGGTGTGTCGGGGAGAGCATGTGGACATTGCCAGGAGTGAAAGGATCGAGCTTGCTGGTGAGTCTCTTGAGTTTGTGGAAGAGTTTTGTTATTTGGGAGACGTTATGTGCTGGAATGGGGCTGAAGCTAGCTCTGTGGCAAGAGTAAGGAGTGGCTGAAAGAAGTTCAGGGAGCTATTGCCTCTCCTGACATTCAGAGAGCTCTCCCTCCATACTAAGGGATCCTTGTATGTGGCATGTGTTACAAGTGTAATGCTGTATGGCAGTGGGACCTGGGAAGTAAAGGAAGAGGATATTTGCATGCTCCAACATACAGAAATGGCAATGATTAGGTGGATGTGCAGTACGTCCTTGAGTGCAAGGCCTGTGGGGGCTAGGATTATGATGGAAGAGTTGAGAGGTAAGATGGGACTGGAATGTATTGGTGCTGTGATGAGGAGAGACAGATTGAGATGGTTTAGGCATGTGGAGAGGATGGGGGATGATAACTAGGTCCAGAAAGTCAGAACTGTTAATGTTGGGGGTGGGGTAGTGAGAGGTAGACCTAAAGAGACCTGGGATGAGGTCATTGAGTGTGACCTCAGGGTGAAGTGACTAAATGGGGAAGCTGCCAGAAATCGAGCAGCATGGACAGCCGCCATTAGGTGACCAAGACTGATGCATGCAAGCATGTTGGAGCCTTTAAAAACGAAAACAAAAATGACACGAACAACAGTACAAATTAGTAATGGTTCAATATCAGAAAAAATCTTAAAATCAGCAATATAATGGTTCAGCTAATCGTATCAGTTTCAGCATTAACTGTAATCCTCTTATAACCCCCGTAATCAGTCCTAATTTTTGTTGAGGTCCTCATACCGCCACCAACTTTTCTTCTTTAAATCAATCTACCTTCAACTTCCTTTATCTCTATTCTCTATCCCTGAACTTAAGTACTTAAATTCTTCCACCAATTCAATTCCCTTTCCATTCACTAGTACATCACATTATGAGTCATTTTTCCTCTCAACCACTACTTTATTCTAGCCAAATTTATATTGCCCTGACACAAAAAAAAAAATGAGTGACCTATTTTGCAAGCACCCTGTTCCAAGTCAGCAGTCAGCACAGCACCATACCCCTTACCTCTCCCACCCCCAGACCCTCACCTTGCAATACACACACACGTTACCTCCATTTATACTGAAAAGGGTTCAAATTTGACCATTACTGTACTGTTGTATCTATGAATAAATAACTCTTCCACATGAGGGTTTAATTCTTCCATTTGTACAATTAACAGCAGAATGAAATCAAAACACAATTTATACAACTTACCCTTGGGTTTGGGTTCCTCATACCACGTGTGTCAAGGAAGGCTGCCAATATAGTGGGAATGAACGGTGGCTCACAGGTGAAGAACTTCTCATAGCGTGCCACACACTCAAAAAACTGGAGTGACACTGCTGGGTGAGCATGGCCTGACACCCCTGATGAAACCAGTAGCTGCATCATCTCTTGCATAGTTGATGTTTTCACCTATATTAACCATGAGAAGATAATATGAAACAGATTTATTAGCGGTTACAACTGAGAGAAGAGAGAGAGAGAGAGAGAGAGAGAGAGAGAGAGAGAGAGAGAGAGAAATCCTTTTAACTCACTTTTATTTGTCTGGGGTAGGACACATACAGTATGGCTCTATCCTCCCTTATTGAGCATATTCAGACGATAAAGAAAGCAATGAGTACAAATCCCACTACTGTGTTGATGATGCAGTGAGGCTCCTAGCAACAGAAGTACTGTACATTGCAGTGGAATTGTCTCATTCTTACATCAACACTAATAACGGGGCTTGCAGTCCATTTCTCCGATCCTATGCAGGTATTTCTCTATTTCTATGGATTAGGAAAATTAATGGAATAAGAAAAAAAAAAATTGCATACCTACATCAACTAATCCTGTGTTGCCCCATGAGGAGAGTAGAAGCTTAAGGCTAGGCAAGTTAGTCCTGATATTTAAGATGAGAGTGACCAGCCTCACTCATCCCTGAGTGGCATTTTTTTTTTTTTTAAATAACAGAACACAGGAAGGAAAAACAAATGAATTAAAAAGAAAAAAATCCATACACAAGATTACTGGTGTCCTCCAATTATGAAATACCTGTAACCATTAGACTTGAACAGCTGTAGGTTGAAGTTTGGAGGGAAACAACTCTGAGGAAGCGAGTTCCAGAGAGATGGAGTTTGGGGAATAAAAGAATTCTGATAGGCAGACGTTCTGCAATATGGATGTGTGACATTCCTGTCATGAGCACTGCCAGATGCCTGTGTAGCAAGAGGGAAGGCATGGAGAGGTGGCACAATGGACGCAACTTCGTCTGAGCATTTGCCATAAAAATATCTGTGGAATAATGCAAGGGAGACAACATTCCTTCTTACTCGTAGAGGAGGTAAATTATTTGTATAGCAGGGTTATTAATACTGTAATTCCAACAGCTTTCTTCTGAATTTTGTCTAGTTGTTTTAATGCAACCTCTCCAAATCCATTTCACAAGGGTGAGCAATACTCAAGCTGAGAGCGCACAAGACTCTTGAAAATTATAGCTATCTGTTCGTCAGTGAAGAAGTTACGGAGTCTGTATAATAATCCAAGTTTTTTTGAGGTTTTAGCAAGTGATCGGACATGAGAGGTCCAGCTGAGGGCACTGTTAAGTGAGACACCGAGAATTTCACTTTTGGAGATGGGAATATTAGTAGCACTGAAGGTAATACTGTATATGAATCAGGAAATATCTATCTATTAGTAAATTGTATATACAGTATTTGGTTTTACTAGCATTATATGAGACAAGGTTGTTTTGTCCCCATTCACTGATTATAGATAAGTCTTGATTTATGGAGATGGCTGTGAAGAGTTGAAAATTGGAGATATCAAACTTTGTAAATGGGTGTCTGAGTGTGAATGAACTGTGAAGTGCTGAGCCATCTGCATATGAATGGATGGGATTGTGGGTGACAGATAAGAGATCATTAATATGAACCAGGAACAGGGTTGGTGCCAGAACTGACCCCTGTGGCACGCCGGCATTAATTGAATGGAAATTGGAATATACATCATCTACTTTTACTCTTTATTTTTCTGTCGCTGAGATATGAGGCCAGCAGAGGAACAAAAGATGTTAGTCCATAGCAAGGGAGTTTGGACAGCAAGGAACGATGCCATACTCTGTCGAAAGCCTTAGAAATAGCAAGGGCTACTGCGTGAGTTTCTCCATATAGGTCGATTGACTGATGGATGGTATGAGTCAGAAGATTGAGTAAGTCAATGCTGGATCTTTCGTGGCAAAAACCATATTGTTTATTGCTAATTAAGTTGTTGGATTCAAGGTGTTTAACTATGTGCTTGTTAATTAAAATTTTGAATACATTAACAAAAGATGCGACAGCTATTGGTCTGTAATCAGAGGGGTCAGAGGAACTTCCTTTCTTTGGAATTGGGTGGATATAAGCTTCTTTCCATGAATTAGGGAACGAAGAAGTACGTATGCATAGTCTGAATAGTTTAGCAAGAACAGGTGTAAGTTCTGGGGAACACTTTCTCAAAACAACTGCAGGAATTCCATCTGGGCCTGGAGCTTTGTTGGTAGATAAATTGTCTAGAATGGATTTTACGTATCTTGTCTGTATTTTAAGTGGAACAATTTCAGGAGAGTCAAGTTCTAATACTGGGAAGTTCTGGCTGACTTCCTCTAAGGTAGAATTTCTGGCAAATGTACTGGAAAAGATATTTGCATTCCTATATGGGTCATTTGTAATGTTGCCATCTGAAGATTTTAGTGGGGGAATGGATGATGACTTGTTAAAGTTATTATTGAAAGAACTCAGAGTTGACCAGAATATTCTATAGTCATTAGGATTCTTAAGTAGTTCTGATGCTTGATTATGAAGAAAGTTTGATTCAGTAAGATTTATTACAGCTTTTGCATGGTTTCTAGCAATTTTAAATTGACAGAGTGATTCAGATGTTTTTGAGTTAAGTAAGTGTTTTATGCTAATGACTTTTGAGCTGTTGCTCTTGCACAGTTGTTATCAAACCATTTTGGAGAGTTTGATCTTTTAGTGAACTGTTGACCTGGTATGAACAAATCCATACCAGCTAGTATTAAATCACTAATATGGGACTGGGAAGAATTGGCATCACTAGAGAAGAAAGACTGCCATGGAATGTTTTGTTTCGTTTCATTTTTGAAGGCTCCAAAATGTTTGCAAGCGTCGGCCTTGGTCACCTAATGGCGGCTCTCCATGCTGCTCGATCCCTGGCAGCCTCCCTGTTCAGTCCCTCAACCCTTAAGTCACACTTAATGACCTCGTCCTATGTCTTCCTCGGTCTACCCCTCCCAACCCCTCCCCCAGTATTAACACTTCTCACCCACTGTACCCAATTATCATCCCCCATCCTCTCCACATGTCCAAACCACCTCAGCCTACCTCTCCTCATCACAACACCAATAAACTCCAGTCCCACCATACCTCTCAACTCTTCCATCGTAAACCCAGTCCCCCCAGGCCTTGCAAGCAGGGACGCACTGCACATCCACCTAACCATTGTCATTTCTGTACGTTTAAACCTGCGAATATCCTCTTCCTTTACTGCCCAGGTCTCACTACCATACAGCATCACACTCCTAACACATGCTGCATACAAAGACCCCTTAGCATGTAAGGAGAGTCCTCTCCATGTCAGGAGAAGCAACAGCTCCCTGAACTTCTTCCAACCACTTCTCACCCTAGCAACCGAGCAAGATAATTTCTAAATCCATCCCAGTTTGCCCTATCAAAGTTCCACCAGGTCACCCTGACAGGTTCAGAATGGGGAGGTTTGGAGGGGCTAACTAATGAGGCTATGAAGAGATTGTGACCACAGAGGATCCAAGTGGTGCCAGTACCTCTATCCTGTATTGATCTGGATTATTTGTCAGGAATAGATCTAAGAGATGGGCATTACAGTCAGGATTATCTGGAATTCTGGTTGGTTGCTTTACCAGCTGCGTGAGATTAAACGATTCTGCAAACAGCTCGCACTCTAGACCAGCATTGTCAGTCCCGGCAGAATGCAATAACCATTCAACATTATGTACGTTAAAATCACCCAAAATGGTAATTTCAGTACTA
>JAGKTI010019875.1:0-16699 GCA_018397915.1 Birgus latro | reverse complement strand
GAGACCAATAAATATAATCAAATGTTTAGGTTTCCTGTAACTACATCTGATCTCGCAGAATATGTCTGTTCCAAGTCGTGACACGACAGTCTGTATAATAAAGTCAAGGTGTGTATGTGCGTGTCTGTGTGCGTTTGTTCGTTTCTTGCATGAGAACGGTAATTGATAATGACCTAATTCTTTTTTACAGTCGATCGGGGTAGGTCCAGGGAATGTCAGAAAAGTACCAAACAATATTATTGGCAATCACACGCGACGAGACGCCGCGAAATTGGCAGTAATCGTAACACGCCAAAATATGAAAATACAATTTTCTCGACTTTTTTGTCAGAATTGGTTATTGTGGGCTTAACCCTTTAAGCCACTTTATTTTTCCGACCTGTTCGTCCCTGACTTTTATGTATATGGTTATTATATATCCACATTATTTTTGGGCAAAAAAGCTTGCAGCATTTAGGAGTGACTGTAAAATATGTTTGTGGGGTTTGCTTGGACCCCACCTCGCCTTCAGTATGACTTTCTTTTTCAGATTTTTGACATCTAAAGACAATGTCAATACCAAAATCAATGTTTTAAGGCAAAAATTTGTTGGCAGATAACGACTAGCCCGATTATTTTTTTAAGATATTGATTCAGGCAGTGAGTTATCTGTCGCTGATGAATATGAATTACTTGAACAATCTTGCAGTAACATTCTGCTGTATTGTAATTATTAACATTGTAGAAGTCACTATTCTTTACATTTGTGAGAATGGTACTATCACTTAGTTTTTCCATGATAAAAAATAAGTTTTCTTATTATTTGTTCGATACTGAAAACCAAAATTTTTGTATCTAATTTGAACATTATAGGGATAGTTTTATTTTGTGATTATGTATCATACCTTATACTCGAGCTGTGATTACGTTAAGAACCTGTCCCATGAGTACTGACAGTCAAACATTCAAATATTGTAGGTTCAATGCATCCATGCTGAAACTTTCATAAGTTTGTCATCAATGTAAAAATTTTCTTAGATTTAAAGAAAAGAAAAAAAAAAGACTGGTGGGTTGGCTCCACGTGTCGTGTCCTGGGCAACATATGCACAAACTTTAAATGATGTAGCTTTATGTATATAGCAGAAATCCACTACAAAGTTTTGGGGTCCAGTGGGACCCCGTCAGCCTCCCGTGTAATTTGGAAAGGCTCAGCTCACGAAGAGTTAATAATAGTATGGAAACAAAGATAACGGTATCTGCAAAGGTTTTGTGACGGGAAGGATATTAGTTCCGGAAAAATTTGCCGGTCAAGCATTAGTAAGTAATACAATTTGATACACTGCGCTATAAACCTGTAACTGTATTAATAGTTCACACTAGTACCGGTAATAATAAACATCATAAATATAAGTATAAATATGAAAAAAAAGTATCACTTACCAAGCCATAGACACTGGAGTGAACCTTCCATGGGACGACTTCTGTATTCTAGTTCCTGATCTGTTTCTTGAAGAAAGGCCTAAGAAGTACAGGGATGTACTTCGCACGTCATACACAACGTTACAGTACTCAACACTACTGTATAACTAATGAATCTTCCTTGACACATGACGCTTCACCTCTTCAACAGTTCCCACACCACCACCAAGGTACGTTGCGTGTTCTGTCTGGTAGGATCACTGAATGTCCACAAAGAAAGAATGGTGTCTATATCACCATTTCTGTGTTGAGTATGCATTGTAGCGGGCGGCTTGCACACGCCTGACATGGGCAGGCAGCTTACCGGTGCTGCCTATATAATGGATAATCTCACACAGAGATTGACCTCGCATTTCATGGCTACTGTCACTGATAATATCACTGCGAATGTTATTACCAGTCAGTGTTATCCACTTATATCAGTATTATATATTTTCACTGTTATTAGCAGGTATTATAAATATTTCCATTGCTATCACTTACTGCAGTCATTTACTGCTATTAATAGTCACTGCTATATTACTTACTACTGTTATTACTGCTGCTAGTAATACCATTGTCAGTATTATCACATATTAGTTGCTGATATTGTCACTGCTATTATCAATTACCACTCTTAATCAGTCACTGCTATTAGTACGGTATTACCACAACAATTACCACTGTCGCTGCCATTACTTCTCTGACCGTCATCACTGTCACTGCCATTGTAAATGTCACTAATAACTGCCATTAACAACAGTATTGTCACTGATATTGTCACTCACTTTAATGTCACCCTTATTATCACTTTCACTGTTCTTACCGTCACTGCTATTATTACTGTGTTATTATTATGTAACTGATATTATTCCTGTAACTGCTTTTTATTCCTGTAACTGCTGTTATTACTGTAACTGCTGTCATCACATTGCTATTATTACTGTAGCTACTGTTATTACTGTCACTGCTGTTATCACTCACTGCTACTATTACTGTAACTGCTAATATTGCTGTAACTATATTATTACTGTCACTGCCATTTTCACCGTCACTGCTGTTACTGTCTGCTGTTGTTACCATCACTATTATCACTGCCACTGCTATTCTTAGTTATTATATTGCTATTATTAGTCACTGCTGTTATCACCAACTGCTGTTATCACAGTCACTGCTGTTATCAGTCACTGGTATTGTCACTAACTGCTATTATTACTACCAATAATATTTTCAGTCACTGCTGCTATCACCGCCTTTATTGCAGTCACTGCTATCATTATTTCCACCGCTATTATCAGTAATTGCTATTACCACAATCACTGCTACTGTCACTCACTACAAATATCAGTCACTGCTCTCGGTACAGTCAGTGTTTTTATCGCCCATTAACACCGTACAATGAACTTCCTAGTCGCCATTAATGTCATTATCGTTCACTGTAACACCGTATAATCTTAGAATATCCTATAGATTTTCAAAATAATCCAGGGTTAATTCCTTGTGGTAAGGGTCTGAGAGAGAAACTAAGAGAGCTTGGGAGTGGCAGAATGGGAGGGGCCTGGGCAAGAACAATATGCAAGCGAGACAGGAAAGCCTCCATCTAAAGCACTACTAAGAATGCGCCGTGATGATCGCGCCATCTGTTGTGAAAGCACAGAACTAACACAGTAAAAGGAATTTAAGGGTAACCATCATATACACGTACCCCTTCCTACCATCCCATGCTGGTATAGTCTTTCTTGATAAATTGTTATACATTATATACTCTCAGTCAGAAAGTGATTTAGGGTAAGACAAAAGTTCTTGACATTTCCATCGTTAGTTTGTCAGGAAGATATCCTCCATGGCTTCCTGTATGTTCTAGATATAGACCTATGCGGTGTATTTGTTCTCAGCCAACAAGATTTCAAAGATCATTTGGGTATGTAAAAATAAATGCACTTTTTTCTGTGCATCTAAAATAAATAAATAAATAAAAAACAAGAAAAGAAAGAAAACTTATAGATATCTTGATTGTGAAGGACAGGCTGGCGTGGAGGATAAGTATGCGGCCAACCACACCGGAACTGCGGCATCTGACTACAGACAGATCTATTGAGACAAAAAGCTAACCTATAAACAAGAGATGACGTGGTGAAGGCAGTAACTTGCCATGTGAAGCGAAAAACTGGCAGGGAGAGGTATTGCACTACACCCTGACCCCTTCACCCTGACGAATTGCATTATTTTATTATTGCAACCACATGCCGACTTTATGGAGCCTTGAAGAAACTTAAAAGGGAGCTAAATATATCCTTCATTAACCCATTTTTTCATACAGGTCTATCTCAGCTGAATAAAATCGACAGTGAAGAGTAAGAATAGCACGAAAGTGACGCCCTCGAGTTGAATGTTAACCACTTCAATTCCATGACGTATTTCATTAATATGAAATCTTGCTATCACTACGCGATTACATGCAAACTAATGGTAAGGGGATAAGCTCTTCAATCTCATCATGTGCTGCATAACACTGTTGCTACCACAGTACGATGACATTCAAACCAATGGTAACGAAGGGGTTCATGAAGGCTCTACTAAACTCCTCCATTTCAACAGGTGTGTCCTAAGCTGAATTAAATCGCAGGCAGAATCCATGAACCAAGCAGTACGATGCGTCCTGAGGCTGAGGCGGCTGAATGTCGTCATTATACTGAGAAAATGTTAAACTGATTTTCTGAGTGCTAATGGGATTGATAATAAAAAATATGATTCAGTCTTCTAGTCTAGAATACGAGTACTGCAAGAAGTTTGATGCAAGAAACAGAATAATATTATATAAAAAATAGCATTAAGAAGAAACTGTTCAGTAAGAATTTTACTCCGGGAATTATCAGACAAAACATTAACCACCTCATAGTCGGGACAAGTCAAGTATTCTATTGCAGCCAACACCAAACGACTTTACTCAGCTGAGTCACAGGAGCCTGAAAATGTTAATACATTCGCCATTAAGAGTCTCATGATAAGAAAAACTATGGCATATTTCAGCTAATGCCAGGTGATTTTATTTACCTGATAAGGTGTCGTAAAAGTTTTAATGTTCATTTGGGAATTTATTTGGTTCTGACTTCATTAAATTTTATATTCTGGGTAACGCAATGCATGTCATTACTGTAGAGTTACAGAAAAAATAAAGCAAGGTTGCTTAAAAGAACTTATCAGATATACAGTCCTGCTGCTGCTTACGACAGGCAACGCCAGCAGGAACCCCAGCAGCAGGAGCACTGAAATTGGAGCGCCGTAGGAGCCTGGGGAACTCACATCAAAAGGCTGGTGTGAGAGGCAGAGTGTGTGTGACAGAAGGCTCAGCGCTTGTGTAATACTCTGGCTCTGTTGACGCACCTCTCACACATCTTACACAACCACCACACCCACGCCAGCCAACATTCAGCCTTACATAATGTACTACTTAATGCCTAATGCCCACGTCTGTCAAGTTCAAATTCAAGGGTGAAAGATTAACAAAGTCAGTATCCATAATGCAGGATGTCTTCCACATTTAAAAAATATTGCTGAAGCCACCGTCATTCAGGAGGCTACATCTGTATTTTTGTTGCCACAGAATGCTGAAATAGAAAATAATGAAAAAAATGACAGTCAGCCCTGATGTCATAATGGTAGGGGGAGGACTGTAACAGCTGAAAATGTCACTGTGCCACACAGACTGGACAAATTGGTTGTGTCTCACTTAAATAACACATTGGTTGTGCCACACAATGGACTAACTGGTTGTGTCACACAGAACGGAAAAGAAGCTTGTGTCACAAAGAACGGACATACTGGCTGTCTCTTACAGATAGGAAAAACTAGTTGTGTCACACAGAACGGAAAAGCCAGTTGTGTCACACGGAACGGACAAACTGGTTGTGTAAGATAACGAACAAACTAGTCACTTGGAATCAGAAACAATAAAAATTTGCCTTATATGTATACTGCTGGCCGCGACGTTCATCGTCAGTGGTCGATAACTTTAGAAAGAAGGATTTTATGCCAATTCACAGTTATATTTTGTAAAACGGGAAGATGCAACGGGAACACCGTCTGGGTCAGCGCCATATCTGATGCAACAACCTGTGTCATTGCAAGTGTTAGATCTGTGAGATTATCATCAAAAAAGGTACTTCACTATCGGTTCTGATGTTCAGCAGATCGTTTGCAGATAATGAAATTCTCAGTAGCCATACACACGTACACTGATAGACAGGTAGATAGATATTTTTAATGATCACAAATTTATGTTAAAAAATTGACAGTTTGGTGCATACAATGGTCCATAATATGTACATGCACCTTGAGAACATTATGTGAACTGTAAAACAGAACTCTAAACTTGCAGTCGCAGAGGGAATGCAACTAAAACATGAAATAATGAATAACAGTTTAAAGGAAATGTAAGGTAATAAGCATTTTAAACATACTCATTGATTATTTGATGAACTGTTTTGCACACTGTGGCATAATAATTTTTCTATACTAATACGTCATCAGTGGTGGTCAGATCGTAAGGTTGCCTTAAATGTAATGTTTTCACACATTCCTCTACTACACGTTTTTCAGTTTGAATATAGACACATGAACATACTCGTTCATCAATTGGAATCCGACCCCTACCTAGCCTGTTCCAGCGTCCCTCTTTTATCGCAAGGGAATGAACACTTTCACGTACGCGTGTCCATGATCCCCGCTCATGTTCGTTTAACTTGGTCGTTGTTCCATAAATGTCGTGTACAATTAAATCGAGATTCACACTCATATAAGAGAAACCTATATGAATTCGATGTCGTGATCTTTTGCTTAACATTTTCTAGGTCAGTCTAAACATCGTCAACGTCGTATCATATTAAATCTTCTACATGCAGTGGCATGTGTCAGTTATTATCCAAAGTGAGTCGTATGGCATGAGCTAGTGGGTCGTCCCTCATATTATTTCTGTTTCGCAATGTATTTCTGAAAAACGTACGTTATTTGGCTGTAGTATCGTTAGTTGTTTAAGATTCAGAACCATATATTATCGTAGACATGGAGCATCTTCAAAAACTTTATAACATTAAAAGGGACATCATTGTTTTTGCTTACAAATTATATAAACTTGAGAACATGGTGTAACTTAAACTGGGCATGTAATCTAAAAGCAGATGTAGACCCATCTGCAGTAAAAGGACTGCCTGGACACATAAAATACTCACGCAGGCTACTGGTGCATATATGGCTAATTTTTTATATATGCAAAGCTTCCCAGTCCATATTACTTCCATTCACAGCCATAAACTTAGTTTTGTCTTCGTTTACTCTCATACCATATGATTCACAAAACTGGTCTGATTTTTTTATTCATGCCCACTCTCCTGATTGACAAGAACACTGTATTATCCATAAAAACGAGGACGAACAACCACGATAGGAAGCCGTCAGTCCCACAATTTTATTTATTCAATTTAATCAGGTCATTTAAAAAAAACAACAAACAATAAACATGTTGGAGATCCCTGGCAAACCAATCGTAGCAATAACTATCGCCGTACCGACAACACTGCTGGTTGTCTTGTGTTTGTCAGCTTCTGTCAACAGCACTGTAGCACAGCACCCTAAACGTTTTAAAATATGTAGCATTATGTCACGTGGTATTCGGTTATACGCTTGAGCAAAATCAAAGAAAATATCACATAACTTGAATTTCTTCCTTCTCGCCACATCAAACAGTACCTGCAAGCATACTACATGGTCGAGACAACTACTCTCAGACTAACTGCCAGCCTGCTCTGGATAGAGGGAAAACCATCTGCTTAGCCTAGAACATAGATCCATATTATATAATCTAGCTAAACAACAGTATTAAATCACTAACGTTCATGAGCCACGCTTAAATATGGTAACTACTGTGGTCTCGCCGTTACCCACAACGATGGATAGGTGGCACCCATAATTATTTTGTTAAAATTGCCGGTATCGTTAAAACCGAGGCAACTGGTAGTAACCTTAACGCTCCAGGTGGTATACAATCTGGCCCACTTGCTTTACTATATTTCAGTCTTTTGATCCGAGCTGAGACCTCATGCAGAATTATAGCATTATCTAACACCGGTATGTAAACGGCATCTTGGAAAGAATTGACACTGCATTCTTATACACCTGATCAAAATGCTCATTTTCTTCGTTTGTGGGCAGTAGGGTATCCTTAGGTGTGACAGGGGTGTAGTTCACTTCACCGCAGCACTTAATTGCGCACGATAGCTGAGCATCATCATTATCCTATGTAAGATGGTCCCATCTCTCTCACAGATCGTCCCTGTATGGAGTGTAACCTCGGACCTTCCTATCACACGTACAGTCATACAACACATCACATACATTATTTACCACTCTGTCAGTGCTGGCGTCAGTCATGGGCAGCGCTAGTTACCGTGTTAATTTCTCAGGATCTATGCTATTGAATCTAATATGGAGTTTTATAACAGTAGATAATGTATTATTGTACTGTACAATACAACGTGATCTCCCAAGCGTTACACGCGAGTGGCTAGGCTGTCTAAGTTTGTGGTTGGTGCATTGTTTACAACACCGATTGGCACATGGTCTGAAGGCAATGCTCCGTCTTGAGTTACCTTAAATTCATTAACACATTTAATCATACGAGTATTCTACGATACTACACATGAATCTAGTTCTGACACCCACTCTTCGTGTTGATGGTATGTAAGTTTGCCGGGGATGGATTTCGTTCCATAATACAAATTACTGACCACTAGTGACTCTTCATTCAGACACATTCCCAAAAGCAGAACAGTATTTTCAGTTGGCTCCACTGGGGCACGTAAACGTGGATACAAACAATCGTATAATTCAAGCCAACGAGTATTTGGCAATTTATGCATGGCGTTACCACACCGAACAGTGATATCACCCATGAAAACACAGCCATCTCCCTCCACATTTGCCCTCCTTTTTTCTTTTATGTTGACTAGCAAAGCTTGACTATAATATAGAGAGTCCGAGGGTGGCACGTTCAAATAACACATTATTTTTTTTTATGTGTCCGACTCTGGGCATAGGCTTCACAGCCTGCTTCCAAGGCCCAGTAGTCCTTCTACATACAATACACCTCTACATGTCACCACTTCGGCGCTAACACCCACCGTCTATACTGAATACATGCTAGGGCTGTCTCATACAGGACTGGTGTACTGGTATTAGCGGGGGTATTTTTACGACATGTCGGCGGGACTTCTGGTAGATCAGTAAAGTCTGATTTTATGAAATGCAAATCCTTAAACCGTTCCCTGCCCCAGTGGGAATTTGAACCTGGATCCGGTAGGACTGCAGGCCACCTCTCTACCGACTGAGTCACTTAGAAGTTAGAACGTAGAACTTAAACCATACATGCTTGCTTACTGAGGCGTCCAGCTCTAGAGTACTATGGAACAAATACTGCTTTATCTAAATATATGTACCTCGTCGGTGAGAACTTTTGGCATTATGGCTAGTATAAGAAACATGGCCAGGAAATGAGATGGCCAGTGGAATCTTAATTGCAAACAAACCTGTATCATAATTTGATGGTGTATTGTACACGTAAAATTTTTCAAGTTTCGTTGTTGAGAGGATCTCCTCTTCGGTCTCCAACACCTCGCGCTGTCAGAAGCTTGTTGCTCATTAGGGATACCCAGCACCACCAGATTCGTTTCCCATTCCTTACAATCGATCTTCTCTACACACAACTGTTGATGCATAAGTAATTCTGCCTCTTTGTCTATTCTTGCTTGCACCTCATTCAGCCTCCTGGCTCTGTTTCTTTTTGATATCGTAATGGATCTTTTCAACTTGATTAGTTCGGTGGCAGTAGATGCAGTCTTCTCCAGCCATGCCACCACTCCCACCTCACTATCCTCCGCCGACATTATCGACTTTATCTGCTCCTCCTTGGTGAGTTTTATTATCTGATTTTGCTGCATCTTCCATATGTTTGCCAACGACATTCCAGACATTATGTTGGCAGAAATGTAGGCAGGAGTGTGCCAACAAAGAGGGCGTGGGAGGGCACAGAAAACAGTTAATGCCATCGTCTGCTGTCGGACCGTACAGCACCTGCACAAACTGGGCAGATTGCTGCAGGAAGGGATGCAGCTGGGTAATTTCCGATTCAATATCTAGTTTTGACAACTCCAAACTACACTCTAATACCGTTTGCTCTTTATATAACTTCATCTGCCTTAAGTGTTGTTCATGGGCTTGTAAGGTTGCTAACACTTTCACGGTCTTTTGATGCGGATCCATGTCCAACTTGAAAGTGTCCAACCCCCTCTTTGGACTCGGATCCGCATCCAAAGAAAGAAATTTTCACCATAAATCAGGAATTGCGTCTAGTGTCCTGAAATTTGGTCTGATATTAACCTGATTGAATTTCCAGTTCAGTGATACTATTTTCATTCATGGGAAAATTCGAAAACGTGACCAAATAATGCTTAGTAAAAAAAAAGTAATGTTCACATTCTTACCACCCTTTCAGTTTATACTCATCATAACTATTTTGATTTATGCAATATCACTTTCTTTTTTCTTTCATCTTATTCAACCAAGTCTCAGCTTTCTAACGGTATCAAAACAAATCCGCTAATCCAAATATTTCAGGATGAAAAAAATGATCGGAGTATAAGAAAATCTAGCGCGGGGATTTTTAGCTGACGAGGGACAGCTGGGGGTTTCAACTTATACTTGTCATAACTATTTTACTTTATGCAGTATCACTGTCTGTTTTCCATCATCTTATTCTACAAAGTCTCAGCTTTCTCGGGGTATGAAAACAAATACGTTAATCCAAATACTTCGGGGTGAAGAAATGATCGGAAAAGAAAAAACTCGAGCATGTGGATTTTCAGCAGGCAATGGAGAGGGGAGGGGGTAGAGGGAGGGTTCTGCTGGCTGCAAGGGGTTCTGACCACGAAAGAGCTAGTGTTCCACAGAATATCAGATTTAACTGGGAACTTCCAACCTGGATGTTTACAATGTTACAACACACACACACACACACACACACACACACACACACACACAAATTCCAAATGCCACCTAGACAATGAAGTTTTTCCCCTCTCTTTGCAGTCCTTCCTCATCTCACCAGCGGGTGAACAAAAGCGGCGGGATGTTGATGGTGATGATGATGATGATGATTGAAAGCACTCCAAAAATTGTACGAATGTCAGAGCAAAACTGAGTGAAGAAAACAGCATGCAAATGTTCTTAATACAGTGTAGCACGTATCAAGCAAAACAAATCTAGAGAAATTCAACAATGGACGATTCAGGACAAGAGTTAAGGGACGTAGGTGATTTGCGCAACAAAATGGCAGCCGAAACTGACGGTGAGACGATGTTATCAATCAGAAATTGGAACACTTTAACCTGAAACTATGCTGGTGTGCGTGTGTGTTGCCACAGTAACCACCTTGTCGTCGTGGTGGGGCTTGTGTACTCTGAAAATCTGGTGGGTGGTACTAGTGGGGGTAGATTCTCCAGGACTCGGCAGGAGGAGAGGGTTTTATGCTGAAGGGGACATCAGTGATGGATCAGACTAAGTGTTCCCAGACCCACTGCATTGTGGATTACCTGTGGATGGGTTTAGGGTGCGGGAGCAAACTCCAAACAAATAATCCGTAAGCAGAATCCGATGGAAGGCATGGCTTCACAGACAGTCCCACCAGACTCATGCAACCCTGATCAGTAGATGGTCGTCGCGAACCTCATGCTGCCATCACATGCTGAATGGGGCTAAGTAATCTGGTGGAAGGACTGCGCACCCCCACCATCACACCAAATCCACTCATTGTGCAAGCTCACTGCAGTACTCACCTCCCTTTTCATCCTTCCACCAAATTCAATTGCCCTGTGGCGACAGATTAAGGGTGGCAGATCATGGATGTGGTTGGAAGTCGCTACTTTGAACCCAGCACATTGGCGGCACTGGCCCAGTGGTCGCTGACATGATGGCATGGGAGCAGACCATGCAACAGCAGCATCTAGTGCGATTAAGCAGCCGGAAACGGAAGCCCAACTGCCTACTCCTGATGGGGAGGGGTTTAGGAAAGGTAACGTAAACATTTGCTGCTCCACACCACCTGGGCAGGTAAGTGTATCTGTCAAGGCATCTCAAATTGCGGTCGAAAAAACAAGAGAATCCATCTGACTCTTGTTACCAGGAATATACGAACTTTGCTTGATACTGACCAATGTATGATCACGCTGTAGAACTGGCCTTATTGTCAATGAACTGAAAAGATATCTGAGATTTGCCTCTCAGGAGAGGGCAACCTAACAGAAGCAAGAGAAGGGTAACCCTATTTCTGGAAGGGATACCCAAACAATGTAAGATGAAACCATGGTATGGGCTTTGCAGAACGTACTACAGAATATCAAAGAATCATTGGTGGACATATCAGAGAGGCTGATGTTCTGGCACATACCACTCTCCAAAGCCAATATACAACACTCAACCGTGCCTATGCCCCAGTGCTTGACTCTGAGGACACCGTCAAAGATTCTTTTTATGACTCTCTGGATGCTATCATTCACTCAATACCACCTAATGGCAAACTGATCCTCCTTGGAGATTTTAATGCCAGAGTAGGAAGAGATTATCATCTCTGGCAAAGCATTATAAGCTATCATGGTGTTGGCAACATGAAAAGCAGTGGCCTTAGACTGATATCCATATGACTGGAATACAGACTGGTCATCACCAACACCATCTTTCATCTTAAGAATAAACACAAGACCACATGGATGTACCCACGATCTAGACATATGCACTTAATTGCTATGTGCTTGTAAGCCAGCGAGACCGAAGAGAAGTTCTTATAACCTGAACTATGAGAGATGCTGAGTACTTAACAGACTGTTACCTTATACTCATCAAACTGCAACTAGTCATACGCCCACAAATGCACTATAGGCCATCCTCTAAGAGACTAAACTGTAGTATTTCAAATGATGTATCAACTTAAACACCTTCTGCAGCACCATTACAGACGAACTCTCTCAATGCCCACCACCTGACCCAAACAACAATGCAACAACCCTAGATGCAGAGTGGCTGAATATTAAGACATTGCTTCAAAGCACTGCAGAAGAAACCCTAGGCTTCTCCACACACCACCAAAAAGAGTGGATTGATGAAATTGCTGAGGGAATTCATGATCTTGCAATGAAGACTAGAGCACATAACAACTGGCTGGCTCATTCTAGCCCCTTAACCCTAAAAACTGAATACTAGAATCTCAGAACAGAAACTCAGAGAAAACTACGTGACTTGGAGAACAAATGATTGGATGAGCAAGTAAAAGACTGCAAAGATTCATCAGTACCATCATCATCATCAGCCATTGGAAGTCCTTTGCTGAATAACCCCCCATCCTTTTCCATGAATTTCTTGACTGAGCCAATTTCTGCCACGTTTAGCCTGCATACTTCTTTATCTCATCTCTCCACCTTCTATCTGGTCTTTTTCTGCTATGCTTACATTCTTTTGGAGTCCAGTCAGTCAGCCTCTTGCTCCAGCGGTTATCTCTTACTTTTGCTGCATGACCTGACCACTTCCATTTCTTTTCTCATATATTATCTATATTGTCTTTGACTTTCGTCTGCTCTCTCACCCAAGTTGATCATTTTCTGTATCTTAGAGATATTCCCAACACTGACCTTTCCATTGCTCTTTGAGAATGAACTAGTTGATTTTCGATTGATTTTGGCAGTTGCCAGGTGTCAGGGGGAAATTATGTATTTCAAAAAGAAAATGAGATATTGTATAATTCGAGTATACAATGTATAGCTATGTGTGCTAGGAATGACTATTGAGTTATTTATTACGAGAGAATAGACTCGTGAAATCAAGTGGCGATTTAACTTTATGCTGGCTTACTTCACCAATTCTCTAGAGTCGAGAATTTATAGACTTTCTCAAAGGTACACAGCAGAGACTAAACGCTCAAGTAGGCTGTAATATTGTACCGTTGACCTCTGAGAAAGTTAGTTTCTCCCCTTAACATTCAAATAATAATAATAATAATAATAATAATAATAATAATCAGGATCTTGGCTGAGCCAAACTCCTAGCTAGCACAACGGATTTAAGGATTAATGCCAAAAGCTGGCCTAAGTACCAGTCGTGATTAATATAAAGAGTTGTGCTAATGTCGAGTAGCAAAACTGTACTAAATATGTAGGAAAATTAAACACGACTGTTACATTTAACAAAGCTCAAGAAAACGAACTGTAAATTTACTGAATACAAGAAAATAAATTTACGTTACATGACTCCAATTCAAATCAAGAAAGGGAAATGCACTCACTCAAACACTCAGACAAATAGCTAAATATCCCAAAAACTTAAGCCTAGGAAAACAAAAGAAAATACTAATTGGTATAGATGAGACCGTGCTGTAGTCGATCACCAAGTTGGTGGGAGCTTTGGGAACACACGCCGTTACAAGCTGAGATCTGAAATCGCTAAGAAAAGTGATCACTCAAGCTTTCGTAAGGACAACCCGCTCGTTCCGTGGCTAGAGACAGACTAACTCTGTTTCTGAGTGTCCGACGTGAGGAATGTGAAAAAGGGGTGTGGCCGTAATGGATAATTCAGAAATTATCGCTCAGAGGAATGCACCGTCTGCACATAAAAACAATCACTAGCGAAAGAATGACAAAAGTTTTGACAACTTGATGCGAATATAAGTACGCGAGCGGAAGGTTTGAGAGAATGAGCGAAATATCGTACATTTCATAATTATTCGATTCCCCCGCAAAATCACTCGATGTCACAATTTACGTTACATAATTTTACGATGTAGAAAATTCGTGACACCAGGTCTCACAACCACACATCATAGCTGAGATTATACATTCATTATATACTTTTCATTTCATGCTTATTGGCAACTTACTTTTCATGATGTCTTTATGTTTACTGAAAGCTTTCCATTAAACTGTAATGCATCTCTTTATTTCGCTATCATGATCTCTCGACAGTACTAGCGTTTGCCCCAGGTAATTGTATTCTTCGACTTTTTAAAGAAAGTCCGCTTATTCTGTCACTGGTAAACATGAATTAAACATCAGTTTTGCTCCAGTTCATCTTTAGCCCTACTGTGAGAGTCTCTGTTTAGATCAATTAACTTTTCTTGCAATGTCTCGGCTGCTTCTAAGATTAGGACAATGTCATCTGCAATCTAATATGATTTCAGTTTTCTCCATCTATGTTTGCTCTTTTGTTCTCCCAGTCTAGCTTTCTGAGAATACTTTCTAGCCATGCTGTAAATAATTTTTGCGAAACTGTATTTCCTTGATGCACGCCCTTCTCAAATCTTAACTTTTTTTCTGAGTCTTTATGTAATTTAACTGCACCATTTCCCTATTTACATATGTTTTCAAGCAGTTTTACAATGCTCTCATTTGCACCTTGTTCCCGAAATGAATTTATAATTGGTATGTGCTCCACTGAGTCGAAAGTCTTTTCATAATCAGTCTAACCTAAGCACAGTGGTTTATTATATTCTGTAGTTTTCTCAGTAAACTGATTCATTGTGTGAAGACGAACAGTAGTCGAGTACCCACTTCGGAATCCTGCCTGCTCATGAGTTTGGCTTTCTTCCAAATTTGTTGTTATTCTGTTCGAAAAAACTTTCTTGAAAAGCTTGTAAACAAATGATAATAAGCTAATGGGTCGATAGTTGTTAAGATCCATTGAGTCGCCTTTTTTGTATACCAAAAAAGTATTGCATAACACTACGTTTTGGGAATTTTCTTTTTCTTTACACACTGAGTAAATATGTGGGAGAGCCCGTTTTGTACTTTTACTCCTGCATCAGACAATAAATTTGCTACTACGAGTATTCAGTCTGCTCCTGGGGTCTTCCCTCTTTTCAGTCTTTTAAGATAGGTGTTAACTTCATCTGGTGTTACCTCAGGTATTTCACTTTTGTCCACTGAAAAGTTAGCTGTTGGCACTATTGTCTTTGTTGCATACAGTTCATTGTGAAATTCTTCAGCTCTCTTCATCATCCTATATCTGCATTTAATGACTTCACCATTTTTGCCTGGTAGTTATAAATTTGTTGCTTTCCTGTTTCAGACTTTTTCCTATTTTGATGGTGTCTTTAATATCCATGTATCTCTTTCATTTTTCTTCTCTGTGTCTCTATTTGATAAGCTTATTTAATTCCACTCTTGAAGTTTCATCTTTTTTTGTTTTTACTTTCATCTCCCTTCTTTTCATGAGCTCGAGGGTCCTTTTTAAATACATGTTAGCTTTGTTGTATTAGCTTTTCCTACTACATCCGATGATTTGGTGATATTTAATTATCAACATCTAAAGAGCGTTCCATAAAAGTTCTCTGTTGACAATGTCAAATGCTTTTGCAAGATCCATGATTGCAATAAATAAGCCACGGTTCATCTCGTGGCATTTCTTTTGTATCTGTCGAGCAACAAAGATCATATCACAGGTGCTTCGCTCCCTCTTAAGTCCATAAAAGCCATCTATGGGCCAACCAAACACAACATTGCCCCTATTCAATTTGCCGAAGGAGAGCTCGTGAAAGACAGGTAATGAGTCCCAGAGAGACGGGCACAACACTTTAATATCTTACTGAATTGGAGAAACCCGTTAGAGCATAATAGCCTTGATATCATTCCAAATGCTCCTTAAGCGACAGATCTTGATGTCCCACCTACACCTGCATAAACTGTTCAGGGTACCCTTGACCCTGATGGCATACCATCTGAACTAATCAAAGAAGGTCGCCAGTTACCTTACCAGCACCTCCATGGTCTCATACTGAGTATCTGGAATCAAGAACAAATTCCATCTGAATGGCTCACACCTGATAATGTAACCATCTTCAAGAAGAAAGGTGACCTATGATACTGTGACAGCAACACAGATATCTCCCTCCTTGTGAATGCTAGCAAAGTATTAGCAAAGTTAAAACGTTATCCAGACTGACAACACATCTGACTAAATCAGCACTTCCTGAAACACAAGGAGGATTTTGGAAGGAACGAAGCACCTGTGATATAATCTTTGCTGCCCAACAGATGTAAGGGAAATGCCACGAGATGAATCGTGACTCATTTTTTGCATTCACTGATCTTGCAAAAACATTTGACACTGTCAACAGAGAACTTTTATGGAACACTTTCAAAATTTGAAGTTCCAAACACATTTCTTACCATCC
>JAGKTI010019874.1:0-16700 GCA_018397915.1 Birgus latro | reverse complement strand
ACTGAAACCATCACCCGTCCGATCAAAATTTTCACTACTATTATCCTATCACTTACTCTCATGACATTCATAACATACTCCACCCATTTCTCCGCAACCAACACACCCACACCCCCATATCCGTCAGTTCCCCCCTGCCAAAACAACTTATAGTAGCAATCCTTCCCAGCAATCTTTCTGGCTGATCCACCCCTGTACCGGACTTCCTGCAGACAAGCCACATCCACCCACCTCCTACTAAATGCCTCAACAACTTCCCCCGCTCTTCCCCTCAAATTTCCCACATTCCATGAACCCACCCTAAACCCCCTGGGTGATTTGCTGTCCTCAGGCTTGCTTTGGTGCTTGTTTTTGTAGTTCATAGTCGGTAAGATAAAGGGGGGGTAAACATTCCAAAGGCCTGACCCATTGCACAGACCCAGGTCCAGGCAATGGATCTGGGACCCCTAGCTCACCAGCTTACTAGTGGCTGTGGTAGTGGCCTTGGGGCACCCTGCCAGGACACCTGCAGGGACACCCTCCAAGCGCGGCTTGGCACTGCAACTGCCCCGCCATTATACACCCACTGATAGGGCAGCCTCCTGGGGCGCTACTCCCAGGTTCGGGCCCCTCTCTAATGAGCGGAAGCGGCAGCCTGGGAACCTCAATGCCCTGTACCCTCTAGCACAGGTTCGAGCCCCATCTCGCCCCGGACCCATGATCTATGCCGGCGGAACCCCAGTCAAGCCTCCCCCCAAAGTCCGCCACTAGGTAGCGGGGGCAAAGTTTTCTGGCCGCATGCCCTTGCTGGCGTCAACCCCTGTAACGCAGTGGGGTACGTTGTGTGATATGTAAAGTCACCCACAGGCAGAAGGATCATAAATACAATAATAATCCCTCCATCCATCATCTAATTGCCCCAAGAGGAGCATAGAAGCCCAGGGATAGGCAAGTTGGTCTTGACATTTAAGATGAGAGTGACCAGCCTCACTCATCCCTGAGTGGCATTATGTGAGCAATAAACTCCAACCACCCCTTGGATATAAACCAACACAGGCTCAATCTGACTGGAGTGCTGTAATTACCCACTAAACCACCAGGATTTGGTAATTTAGTAAAACATTTAATATTGTGATGACACAAAACAGCAGCTGCCTGCACTACATGAAAATTATGCCTCCAATATTATATTCAGTAATAACTACATAAGGATATTATTTCCACAGTAAAAGCATCAGTATTCCCATGCCTTATGATGAATATTAGATTTCACTCCTCGAATTTAAGAAGTCTTCCCTAGCCCAAATAAAATAATCTTAAGAGAGAAAAGAAGAGACTAAAAATCACCACACAGGAGAGGTTAAGTGAATTATCATATACAGGATACTCTGTGACATTTTTCAGAACTCAGGAGGTCTGAGTAAAAAAATGTTCTATCAAGATGGGTGCCATTCTCAGCCATTACAGAGCCACAGTTACCAATGGCCTTATGGGCTACTTATGAGGAAGACCATTTTCAACCATCAGGTCATCAGTAACTGTAGCTCTGTAATGGATGAGAACTGGGCCAGGTGACAGAGCATTTTTTACTAAATTTTACCCTTAGAATAATCTCCTTAAGTTTTTGAAAAATCTTGCAGGACACCCTGTATATCTTAACAAAATGCCTGATATACCAGATATTATATTAAACACTAAGAGATGCTTTACAGATAAATGGACTACGATTAGTTCATCTTAACTAGGGAGAGATTTTCATCATTTTTCAGTTTATTTCCTGTAGTTCAATGACAACAATTCCAAAGCTCTACACCACTTCCACAGCAAATTTTCAGGACTACCACCATATTCCTTTGTTAATCTATTCCTATCACCCAACACTCAAGGCAGAGAGATGGCAATTTTAGGCCAAGTTATACTGCACAGAATACAGCATGATATTCCACTGTTAATCTTGTTACATCACATCAGTCAGTATGTCCACTGTTAATCTTGTTACATCACATCAGTCCGTATGGGGAGATGACAATTTTATATCAAGGTAAAGTAGAGTGGTACAGATGCCAGACAGGCAGCATATTCACTATATAGTGTACCATGTTATGTGTGTGAGACCCACTTCCATCACATGAAAAAACAAGCTGGCTATAGAGTACTCACCATACAGTGTGTCAAGTGTGTGGTCCTGTGGAGGAACTCTGGTGCCCCAGATCCAGGTTGTTGTGTTCCCAGATGAAGATGGATGGAACCCACACACTTCCTGAGCCTCAGAGTCACAGAACAGTGACCCTCCCACCACACCTGACACAGAAAAACGATAATACTGAAACATCATCATCATCATCATCCATCCATCCATTCATTATCCAATCCTATGTCGCCCCACATAGGAGCATAGGAGCCTGGGGCTAGGCAAGTTGGTCCTGACATTTAAGATGAGAGTGACCAGCCTCACTCATCCCTGAGTGGCATTCCATGAGCAATAAACCCCAACCACCCCTCGGATATAAACCTTCACAAGCTCAATCCAATTGGAGCGCCATAATTGCCCACTAAACCACCGGGCGCTAAAATTTGGTTATATGGTTACCACCCAGCATAGTAAATGGTTTCCTGGTGTATAAGAAACCATTTGGCTTGTCACTCAGTGTAGAATCACCCACAGGCAGAAGGACGAGGAAAGAATGAAGGAAAGAAAGACAGAAGAGGGAGTGTAAAGTCACCCACAGGCAGAAGGATAAGGAAAGAATGAAGGAAAGAAAGACAGAAGAGGATTGAAGGAAAGGAGGATAAAGGAGAAGAAAGGGCAGACACCCGAGAGCAGCACTACATCGAGTGAGTGGATGGTGAGTGCCCCCACCTATCCCATCATCATCATCATCATTACTATTATCTACCTATCTATCTACTGCCAGACGCCTCAATCCCACACAGGGTGGCCACAAAAAAATCGCCTCCATGTCTCTCTGTCACCCGCCATTTCACTGCCCTGCTGCCAGCTCACACCCCCCTCTCTCATATATACCTCTCCACTCCATCCCATCCTCGGCCTCATCCTCCCTCTCCCCCCCTCCACCTTACTCACATACACTCTCCTCGTCAGTCTCTCACTCTCCATCCTCTCCACATGGCCAAACTACCTTAACTTGTTTCTCCTAACACATCCTATCATGTCCACATCCACACCACAACGCTCCTTCACTTCCTCATTTGTTAGTCTGTCTCTCCATGTGACTCCACATGCTCCTTTCAAATAACTCATTTCCACTGCTCTCACTCTTGACTTCTGTCCCTCCAACAGGGTCCAAGCTTCAATTCCATATGTTAGAGTTCGTATCACAATACTGTCATGTAGCAACTTTTTCACTTTCATGCTCACTTCCCTGTTTCTTATCACTGCTTTCAGAGAACCAGCAACCTTCCTTCCCTGCTACACCCTTTCCAGCACTTCACCTTCCAGCCTTCCATCCTGACTCATCACGCTACCCAAGTACTTAAATGCACTCACACTCTCCATATCTTCCCCATCCAGTCTCACTGTACATTCACTGACTTCACTTCTCTCGAAGACCATCACTTTACTCTTCCCTACATTCACCTTTAGATTCCGTTTCTTACACACTCTCCCAAACTCATCTACCAAGCCTTGCAGCTCCCCTTCGTCTTCACTCAATAACAAAGTATCATCTGCAAACAATAGTACAGGGAGTTTCCAAACACTGCCCTCTCTCACTAGTGCTGGTCCAACATCCACTGCCCGACCTTGTATCTCTTTTATAACCCCATCCATATACAGATTGAACAACCATGGAGACATGACACATCATTGTTTCAATCCAACCTTCAAATGGAAAAATTCACTCAGTTTGCCATCCACATGCACTGCGGCCTTAGCACCCTCATACATACTCTTCACGGCCTCCAACAACTTCCCATCTACTCCATATATTCTTAATACTTTCCACAATCCTTGTCTATCCACCCTGTCATTATGCTTTCTCCAAATCCATGAAGGCTGCAAAAAACTTCTTTCCCTTCTCTAGAAACTTTTCCACTAAAGATCTAAGAATGAATATCTGATCTACACAACCTCTTCCCTTCCTAAAACCTCCCTGATCTTCTCCAACTAATTCATCTGTTATTTCCCTAACTCTGTCAATAAGTAACCTACCATATACTTTTCCTATTACACTAAGAAGGCAAATGTCCCTGTGATTACCACACACTTCTTTTTCCCCTTTTCCTTTGTACAAGGGAATAATTATACCTGACTTCCAATCCTCTGGGACCAATCTGCACACCTTCCACATCCATTCTATTACTATCTCTCCTCCATGCTTCAGCATTTCACCACACACTCCATAAATTCCTGGGGCTTTCCCCATTTTCACTTTCTTCATTGCTTCCACCACTTCCATCCTACTGATTTCTTCCTGTCTTCTCACAACCCTCCTTCTCCCCACCATTCCCCAGCCACTTATACTTGCATTACTTTCATTCTCTATGTTCAACAATTCATTAACGTGTTCTTTCCAACAAATGTTACCGGGTACCTATGTTTTTGTAGAAACAATATGCTAGTGTAAATATTATAAAATAACATAAAAAAAAAAATCCATGTATAAAGCAATAAATAAACTGTATACAAAATGCAGTTATGTCAAGAAAATAAAATTCAAATTACACACTAACCAAGCACAGATATAAATTCAATAAACTGCCATTATTTCAGTTTAATCAGGGGAGGGGATATTCTTTAAGTTCTATGATCCATGTACAAAGCAATATATATGCACATACTGTACCAATGTATTAAAACCCCAAAACACCTGTACAGAAAAATTACTTGTATCAGTGGACTCACTACCACTGTTGCCAAGCAAACCAACAAGCACCAAACCATATTAACTTCTCTCAAGATGAGAGGATAATACTCAGAAACACTCACAAATTACAACTTGGTGACTAATTTTCAACAAAGCAGAGCTAAATAAGAGTAACTGCATTATCCAACAATGTGCAACACCTCAATGCCAACAATTTGATACATCTCTTACAATGAGGAGTTTCTTTACTGAGTAATAATGTTCCTCTCTATCAAGGGAAGCAGTGTTGCACTGTACTTAGTAAAAGGTTCCTTCTAACATAAGGTGTTCCAATCAAATTTATCTCAACTGTAAAATGAATACCCTATGTACAATACATGAACATCAAGCAGACTACCTCACCATGATGATGTTCTCTTTGGCCCAGGACATGAGGGACTGAAGGGGTCAACTTGCTCCAAACGAGAGTATGTAGGAAGCTGGATGTCTGCAATATGCCAGTGCCTCAGTCAAGAACTGTAAAGCACTGTATTACTGAATGATCCAAAGACTTCATTCCAGAGTTCTCTCTCTACTTTCTGAACAAAATAACCATTAAAATTAAGACTGTGACAATGGCTGCTGAAAAACACAAAAATAACATCACAGCATACACATGATAATTACATGAGAAAAGTATGAGGTGACAGATTTTCATAACATATTAAAGAACGTAAACAGTGATTCTGGGCATGATGAAATGGAAGGACAGTGATAAAACTACAATATATTATAAATGATGTAAAATGGCCTGTAGCAATATGATGAATATAGAAAAGCACTAATCCCATGTACACTTTTAACTGCAATAGCTAGACAGAAAGACTAATCCCATGTACACTTTTAATGGCTATAATTAAACCACTGACAACATGAAACCTACAATGACACAAGTAAATATAGTTAGGAAAACTGTAGTAAACACAGAAATCCAGAGTTATTATAAAGTACTGTACTTTTCTCACACATGAAACCTCTCTACCCCAATTTAATTTCTACAACTACAAATATGGTGGACTGAATCCAGTGACAAGAAAAGGAAAACATAAAAATGAGAAGGGCTATCAACACAAAGCTCAGTGAACAGGTTCATACATTCATTCAGTCATCATTCAAGCCTTTTAAATTCTTGGCTTCAGCCCACCTGTGATAACGGTGGCAGTGATATACTTAACATACTTACATTAGTGTCACAGCAGCTTTACAACAGAACCCTTCCACTGTCAAGTTTCTTTTAAGCATGCAAGTCTTGTTCCATGCACCTCAATATACACACTATTTCTTCCATTCAGTTCTATTCTTCAATCCTTTTCCCTCATAAATGCTCACACCTGTTTCTCTCACAAATTTCCTTAAAATATTATCCTGTTTTCTTTATTTTCCAACCTCGCATTTCATTTACCTTTTTCATCATCTGCATCTTATTTATTATACTGACTGATCCATACAGTACACTATAAGCAAAAACTCTTCAACCCATTTATCTGAACATTTACTTACTCCTCATCTTTAAAGTAAGTTTTGTTTCATTTCATCTATAAAGGCTGTCCATATTTTTTATCCTATTGTAAGGGATTTTTGCATGCAGCATGTGTTAGGAATGTAATGTTGTATGGTAGTGAGACCTGGGCAGTAACGGAAGACGCTATTCATAGGCTCAAATGTACCGAGATGAAAATGATTAGACATGTGTAGTGTGTCCCTGAATGCAAGGCCTCTGGGGGTGGGTGGACTAGGATAATGACTGAAGAGCTGAGAGGAAGGTTGGGTCTTGAATGTACTGGTGTTGTAATAAGGAGGGGTAGACTAAGATGGTTTGGGCATGTTGAGAGGATGGAAGAAGACAAATGGGTGCAGAAGGTGAAAAGCGTGAATGTCAGGGATGGGGCAGTGAAAGGCAGACCAAAAAAGTACTGGGATGAAGTCACGGAGTGTGACCGAAAGGATATGGGGACTGAATAAGGAGGCTGCCAGAGATCGTGCGGCATGGACAGCTGCTATTAGGTGACCACGGCCAACACATGCAAGCATGTTGGAGTCTTCATAAATGATATGACGATCCAATGTACACAACCCACATACCTTCACATGTAGTTCCTTAACCACTGCTGTCACTTCTGAATTTTTTCATACAGCACTCACACCAGATACCAAAGTGCTGAGGGAAAAAGAAAAAAAAATCATATATGATGTTCACATTAACTTTTGACAACACAACAGCACAAACCAGTACTGATTTTAGTCCTACTGAGATTGTACCTGATCATTTTAACTCCTTCCAGCCAAAGACAACTTATAAGTCATTCTTGCCATCACTAGGCAATATCAATAAGCTTAGGATAAACTCTCCCTACCTGAGAAGTCAGATATAGCTTTAATGAACCCCTTCTTTATCAGTGGGATCTCCTAAGGTGAGTAAAATTATCTCGTAGTGGCCAGTATGAACTACCAAAAAGTTACTATACTGATGGGGTTAATTATCTGATGGAAACACCCAGAATCCACAGGGTTACTTTGACTGTACCATCATCATTACCCAATAGGTTACATTACACAAGGTGAGAAAATCTACAATGAATCATAGAAGAAAATAAGTCCCCAGTACAACCTCTACTCCTGTGTCAGAGGAGGTATGAAGTGCCTTGCAATCTGTACAATTATAGGACAGTGGGGTGTGGGGTCACTATACCCCTACACCAACACAAAGCATACAAATATTCAAATTCCACTACCTCTGCCCTCTTAAGGTATCTTATACCCACACTTCCAACTGTCAGTCTTGCTGAGGAAACAAGTTCAAACCATTTTGTGCATGTGCTAGGATGGGGTAAACTGAAGGCATGGACTGTAAACAACTAAAGCCTTGAAATAAGTACCTAAAACTGTAGACAGTGTGGTCAAACTGTGTGTGGACTGGCTTACATGCCTTATTCAGCTGGCCTGGGCCTTCACTGCTGCTGTAATAGCTGTTCAGACATCTTCCTACTCTAATACAGTCAATCAAATAAGTACAGTATCACGCACGAGGAGTACAATCATATTCCAACTTATCAGTATACCTTAATCCGTGGATTGCGCAATTACCTTTTTTTATCCAACCCTGTGGTGTGCAAAAAAAAAAAAAAAAAGAAAAAAAAAGTTCCGTTTATTATAAACTTGAAGATGATCATCCAGAGCATAATCTGGTGAAAAAAAAAAATTCCCTTCTCTCCGTCTTTGCATAGGGGAGTAATGAAAAAAGGAAAAAAAAAAGTTTTTGTTTATTATAAACTTGAAGATAAACATCCGGGCATCATCTGGTGAAAAAAAAAAAAAAAAACTCTTTCTCTCTCTATCTCTCCATCTTCTAGTGCCAAGCATAGGTTTGCGTAGGGGTGGAGTAGTTAGCGGTGATGCATGGCCAACACAGCCAGAGCTGTGGCTTGCAACTTGACACTTCCCAGCCTAAGCTGCAGCTTGCAATCCACAGGTTAAGAAGTCCCAAGAAGATCAATCTATTATCATCTGAATATGCATATGATAATAATACTGACTGGAAAATGCCATAAACAAATGTTATATGATATCCTCATGAATGCAGGTTTGTCAGTGTGGGGGGGGGAATCATCGGGTATTTTTCAGAAGCCATCATCCATTGCATCATATTATTTCACATTGTGTCCCACTGACTGACTGACTGTGTATGAGTCTTACATGAAAATTTGGACTGAGCATACAAAACTGTCATGAACATCCACGCCTGAGGAATAAACGATGCAGTGGATAATCACACAAAAACATGAAGGCAGCAGCCTATGACATTAACAAATTAAAATGTAAAGGCAAAAAAAAAAAAAAAAAAAAAAAAAAAAAATAAGCATTTTTTGCACCATTCTTCATGAGCTGGTCTTCTTTTCACCATGGTAAATACTCCTCCTCCACTCAAAAAAATGTCCTGGGAAGCAAGTGGTTATCCTTGTGTATGACCTGAGGTCCAGGCTCAGTAAAACTGAACTGTGTATGAACTAACACCACATTCCATATCCCTTCAGTCAAGTCAAGACTGTCAGTTCAAACTGTGTGTGTGTGTATGGGGGATTAACCCCATCCAAATAATGCTTTTTTTTTTTTTTCATGTTTCCAGATTATTTATTCAGTTTAGGAAACTTTTCAAACTGGAGGGGTAAGATACTGGTAAAGAATTTATTAACCTCTTCATCAGCTGAGATCCTTCCAAAATAATAAGGATGTTGCTGGACTGAGGGAGTTAAGTCATTCTTCATGACAAACAGAGAACATCCTGTCCCAAGGTACAGCATTGATTATAAGCTTCCAGTATGGCTTCATTGCCACAATATCTTTTGGTTCTGATTCTGTTTACTGCCAGATAATCATCAGCCTAGGAGAGAGACATTACAGTACAATGACTGGGTTAAGACCACCTTCATTACCCTCTTCAATATGATGACACCTTAATAATGTTATTCTGGCTATGAACAAACAAGTTTATTCAACTTAAGAAAGACATTTCATGGTGAAAGGTCAAAATCTCCTTCCATACTACCCACCTTTCTCAAGCTCATGCACTTTCTCAATGACCTGGTACACCTCCAAGTACTCTGCCCATTCCTGGCCTGGAGTGGGGGCAGTCAGCGCATGGCAGCTTTGTACAGTACACCCTGACCAAAAAAGGGTGTATTAGTCTATACTCTCAGGTACTCCTTTTCTAACTTGCAGTAGTAGTAGTTGTTCCCTAGGCAGTCTGGCCGAACAGCCCCGAATCCCTCAGGAAGGCCACGGCCGAGACCAGGCTTTCCCACAGAGCTCTCAAGGAGTGTATGTTGTGTTCTTGGCATAGGTGATTGTGTGCAGTGTAGTCTTCCATGATGTGCTTAATTGTATGGGGTGCTGTGTTACATCCTGGACAGGCATCAGCAACGGAGTCATCCAGCCTCTTCTGATAACTTAAGAGGGCTGGATGATGGCCACATCTCAGCCTGGCCAGGTGGACCCTGTCCTCACAAGGGAGATAGGATTCAGAAGGATGGATATCAGGAGGCCGTGCATGCAGCTGTGTGTTGTCTTTAAGTGAATGAATGGAGTGGCGAGTGATTTGAGTATGGATATACTTCTGGAAGCTGGTCTGAAGCAGGCGGAGGGAAAGAGATGACAGTAATTGTGTATGATATCATGTGCTGGGTGTGGGTCTGATGTTCCTTGGTGTGTGTGGATGTGCTGCCATGTAGTGTAGTGGATGTTCTGGGTTTGTAGAGGCTGCAGCAAGAATTTGGGTGCCTCTCATGTCTAGATGATCCTTGACTTTGAGGACTTTGCTTTCTTGGTGCAGATGGTCTGTAGGTGTAGTAGCTGTGCAGCCTGTGATTATTTTTAGGGTCTTGTTTTGTATGGTCTGAAGAGTGTTATAGTGTGTTTTAGTGAGGTTAGGATCCCAAGCAGGGCTTGCATAATTCATCACTGAACATATATACAGTATTGTTTGTATACTGTGGTGGTGGTTCCTTTGTTGTGTCCAAATGTTGTATGGGCAAGTGACCTCAGGGCACTGAGTCTAGGTGTTAATTTATTTTCGATGTTTGTGACGTGTTATTTAAATGACAGTGATGTACTGTATGTTACAGCAAGGATTTTGTGTGTGTGTGTGTGTTGGTGTGTGTGTGTGTGTGTGTGTGTGTGTGTGTGTGTGTGTGTGTGTGGGATGTGACTGTGTTCTGCTGTCCAGTTTGTGAGAAGGGTCACTGTAGATTTGGCTGAGGCTATTTTGAGTCTGTTTGTAGTGAACCATTTGTGTAGTGTGTTGAGGTAAGGTTGGAGGATGTGTGCGGCTGTGTTTACGTTTTGGTGTGTACATGTAAGTGTTATGTCTTCTGCATAGGAAGCTATGTGTATCTGTGGTGTGTGGGGTGTGGGTATGTCCTGCATGTATAGGTTAAAAGAGTGTAGGGGACAAAACGGATCCTTGGGGGACGCCATTTGTGACATTTATGATGTTCAAAGACTGACCAGCGAAAGTTACATGTGCACATCTGCCTGTTAAGTAGTTTGCTAGCCATCATTTTGTGTTATTGTGCATGTTTGTGTTGAATATTTTGTTTGTGAGGTTGTGGAGGGGGATGGAATCAAAAGCTTTACTAATGTCTAGTGTGACAAGGAGTGTTCTGTGTGAGGGCCTAGCTGAATTCATGCCATCAAAAACTCTCTGTGTGAGGTCTGTAAGAAGAGTGTTTGTGGTGTGTAGTGGCCTAAAACTATGTTGTGACGGGGCTAGGGGGGTGTGAGGTGTAACTAGCTGTAGTACCAGTCTTTCAGCGACATTGGAGGGGGTGAAGAGGAGTGTGATGGGGCGGTGTGAGGAAGGTAACGTGGGGTCTTTGTTGGATTTGGGGATAGTGATGATAATGCCATGCCTCCAGATGTTGGGTATTATGTTGTGTGAGTAGCTGTAGTTTGATATGTTGTTGAGAGCTTGTATGCCTTCTGGTCCAAGGTGCTTAAGGTGTATGTTGCTTATGTTGTCTGGTCCACAGGCAGATGAGTGCTTGAGGTTGCTGATGATGTGATTCATTTGGTTGTAAGTGAGAGGTGAAAAGTCTGGGTCTGTGGGGAACTGTCTCTTACGTCGGATGATATGTCAGTCGTCACGATGGGAGTATAGGTGGCTGACATGTGAAAAGTGATTGATGACAGTGTTTGCTTGTTGTTTGTTTGAAGGAATGGTGTCTGTTGTAATGGCAGCATGTGATTGTGTAGTGTTGCTGTTGGAGAGTGTGATGCTGTTTAGTGTTTTGTAGAGTTTGCTGGTGTTTGTTTTGTGATCAAGTGTTTGGAGATAATTAATCCAATTTAGTGTTTGCTGTTTTGATATTTTATTGCTTGTCTAAGTGTTGAGTCCTTGTATTTGTTGTACTGTGTCATGTGTATGGGGTGTTGGGGAGTGTCGTAGTATGTCCCGTTGTCTGATGAGGCCTTGAATTTCTGGTGTGAAGTTGGGGTTGTGTCTTTTTCTGTTGCCTCTTGGGATGTGTCTTTTGTCTGCATTTTGTATAATTGTATTGAAAGTGTGCACAGCGGTGTTGATGTTTGTGATGAATGTACTGTTTAATGTTTCAAGGTGTTGTTCTGTTTCAGCCGTGAAGGCCTCCCAGTCGGCTCAGTTATAATTAGTGTGTGTGTGTCTGTGGACAGTTGGGGTGATTCTGGTTTTGGTAGTGATGATGATTGGGGGGTGATCTCAGCCTAGGGTTCTGACCACTCTCCAGGATGTTGTGGGGGCGAGGTCTGGGGAGCAGAAGGTGATGTCTGGGGATGATGGGAGGAAGAGGGCTTGGTGTGGGATATGGGTATGCTGACTGGGATTACTGAGTGTGAAAAGATGATCTGTCTGGGTCTGTAGTGCCAGCCCTCTGTCTGTGTCAGGGTTGTTTACATACCAGGCCGACGCCTTGGCGTTCAAATCACCACCCAGGATGATGCTGGGTATAGTGATATGGTGTATTTGTGGAGAGTAACTGTGTGGTACTGTGGGGAAATATACTAAGTAACAGACACCTTTCAATATGAACAAGAAGAAAAGCAGTTAAAACTTATGTCTGGTCTGTGCTGTTAAATGGATGTGAAGCTTGGACTATTAGTAAAAAGATGGAGATAAAGTTGGAAGCTTTTGAAATGTGGTGCTGGTGAAGGCTTTTGAAAATTTCTTGGACAGAGAGAATATCAAATGAAGAAGTGTTAAGAAGAATGGATGTCAGAAGAGAATTACTGGCACACGTGAGAGGAAGACAGATGAGATTTTTAGGACATGTTATGAGAAGAGGAAAGATAGAGAACCTGAGTTTAACGGGAAGAGTCCCAGGTAGCAGAGCAAGAGGCAGGCAAAGAGAGAAGTATATGGATGGAATAGTAAGAAGAGCAAGGGGAGGATACACGGCTGGACAACTGCTGTAAATGACAGAAGATAGAGAGGTGTGGCATTCCATGGTCGCCAACATCTGCAGGGGCACGGCACTTCGGCAGGTAGGGTACTGTGGGGGATGATTAAGGGGGAATGTATATGTTGGCAATTGTTGTGTGTGATTTGTTCTATCTCTATCTATCTATTGGTTTTTCATGACCCTAACCTAACCTAACCCAAATCAGAAAACCACCTTCCTACCTCCCTAGTGGACATGTATAGCACTTATTTAGGTCCCTTTTCACATAAATAATGCACACAAAGCATGAATTTATTGAATTTTAACCAAAAAATTATGATTTAGGGGTGAGTGAGTCATAGGAGCTCAGAACTTGCCAGCATAGTATAAGTAAGTATCGGACATGGAAATCATCTTTTCTCACATTTTATGCATTAAATCACTGGATACAAAGCATCAAATACAGTACATGATGTTAATTGCTACCAGAAAAATGGTTAGGTTAGGTTAGGTTATGACCGGACATCAAATTCACTGCTTCAACCCTTTTCACAGCTGGTGCACTTAATAACCATGCATGAAAGAATTAAATTAAAAGCAGGAAATTATGATTAACACAATGTTAGGTTAGGTTAGGTTAGGACCGGACATGAAATTCACTGCTTCAACCTTTTTTCTAGCAGTTTTACTTAAGAACCATGCATGGCAAAATTAAACTGCAAGCAGGAAATTATGATTAACATTTAGGGTAATTTCTTAACACATGTACAGCATGATGAAAACAGGTTAGGCATGAAAATCTTTATTGTAACCATAGGTTAGGTTAGGTTAGGACCGGACATGAAATTCACTGCTTCAACCTTTTTTCTAGCTGTTTTACTTAAGAACCATGCATGGCAAAATTAAATAGCAAGCAGGAAATTATGATTAACATTTTCGGTAATTTTTTAACACATGTACAGCATGATGAAAACATGTTAGGCATGAAGTTAGGGTACTTACGAATAAAAAGCGGCCGTCCTGATGTAATAACCCACTCTATCATCTCAGACTCTGACAGGAAGACGTTGCACCTGCCACACCTTTCCACTTGAGAATCACAAGCACTTCTCACCAACACTTTCACCAAGGTTTTTTTTTTATAACTGGAATAACATCACTTCACTGCACTGTACACAACAGTAAATTCCCGTGTGGTCTAGTGACGATCCATGGAGCCTTGTGAACTTCTCAGCAGCAGCTTTCAGCTCTGTTCCATGTACCAACACACCTGCGACACGTTGTTGTCGTTACCAAATCAGCGTGGATCGGTCGATGTCTGCATACTTAGGACTAAACATCACCTTCCTCTCCACGTTTCGTTTGGTCTTCGAAGCGAAATCAGCCATGTACTGCTGTAGTTTGTCTCAGGACTTCTTGATATCAAACAAGGTGGAGCGAGTGAGATTGAATTCACGACGATTCCGTGATGTCGGCCACCCGGCGTCCATCTTTTCCAATACCCTTCCCTTTTCTTCTCCAGAGTCAGAACCACTTTCTTCCTCTTCTCAGGTGGCGGGGCCATCATCACACACATGATGAAGAAGGTCAAGAGCAGTATCAAGCACTGTAGGAGGTAGGGTATCACCACAAAAGCAATCACTTCGGCCACCATTTTCGGAGTTGTTCACGGGGGAGGAGGGGAGTGGGTAATGGCGAGCGATAGTGGTGCCACGAGTGTAAACAGAGCGGATCGGCACACGCAAGAAATTCAAACTGACGTGGTCCCCCAAAATCGAAAATTAATCGATTTTTTTCGGATTTTTTTTTTTTTTGCATTTTGAGGGTTGGGCAGGCCAGAATAACCGAACAGTGAGTATATCCGAGTATTGGATGTCCGAATATTAGAGGGATTACTGTATATCTGCCTGGTCATATGAAAAGCAGCTATAAATAATAGTGAATGAATGAGTGTCTGGCCAATTTCATTGGATACACTCTTGTTTGCTCTCCCTCTACTGTGCTTTCTCTTTCCTTGCTTTCTGGACACTGCCTTCCTTAAGATGGAAAAGAAATCTGGATGACAATGATGATAGTCTATGATACTGACAGGTATACCAATCACATGCAAACTTCTAAATTTAAAAATCAGGTGCAGCTACTGACATACAGTAACTTCTAGAGAGTAATAACTCTTTATTTTGCATCATCATCATCATCATCGTATGGAGAATGTGAGTGCATTTAAGTACTAGGGTAGTGTGATGAGTTAGGATGGAAGTATAGAGGGTGAAGTGCTTGAAAGGGTGTAGCAGGGAAGAAAAGTTGCTGGTTCCTTAAAAGCAGTGATAAGAAACAGGGAAGTGAGCATGGAAGTGAAAATGCTGCTACATTGTAGCAGCCGTGGCTCAGTGGGTTAGAGCGCTCCGCTCTGGCCGTAGGGTCGGAGGATCGAATCCACCCAAGGGTCATTGGTAGACATCAGGAAGGGCATCCGGTCATAAAATGCTACACGCTCCAATCCAAAATGGCCGACGCATGCAAGCATGTTGCAGCCTTCAAAAACGAAACGATGACAGTATTGTGATACCAACTCTAACGTATGGAAGTGAAGCTTGGACCCTGTTGGAGGGACGGAAGTCAAGAGTGAGAGCAGTGGTAATGAGGTATTTGAGAGGAGCATGTGGAATAACATGGAGACAGACTGACAAATGAGGAAGTGAAGGATGTGATAGGAAGCGTTAGGAGAAACACATTAAGGTGGTTTGGCCATGTGGAGAGGATGGAGAGTGAGAGACTGATGAGGGGAGTGTAGCTATGTGAGTGGAGGGGGGGAGAGGGAGAAGGAGGCCAAGGATGAGATGGAGGGATGGAGTGGAGAGGTATATGACAGAGGGGAGTGTGAGCTGGGAGCAGGGGAGTGAAAAGGCGGGGGACAGAGCAACATGGAGGCGATTTATTTGTGGCCACCCCTTATGGGATTAAGGCGTCTGGCAATAGATAGATAGACCTACAGTAGCTCATTCAGAAAAGCACCTACAGCTCGTTCAGAAAACAAAACAATCACCAAGAATAAAAGGTGGGTTAAATGTACTTGCACAAAAAACTGTATATGGGCAATCGTTACTTTAAGTCATGGATGGATACTAATAAAATACTATCTATCTATTGCCAGACGCCTCAATCCCGAACGGGGTGGCCACAAACAAATCGCCTCCATGTCACTCTGTCCCCTGCCATTTCACTACCACGCTCCCAACTCACACCCCCCTCTCTCATATACCTCTCCACTCCATCCCTCCATCTCATCCTCGGCCTCCCCCTCCCTCTCGCCCCCTCCACCTCACTCACATACACTCTCCTCGCCAGTCTTTCACTCTCCATCCTCTCCACATGCCCAAACCACCTTAACGTGTTTCTCCTAACGCTTCCCATCACGTCCTCAACCACACCACAACGCTCCTTCAGTTCCTCATTTGTTAGTCTGTCTCTCCATGTGACTCCACATGCTCCTCTCAAATAACTCATTTCCACTGCTCTCACTCTTGACTTCTGTCCTTCCAACAGGGTCCAAGCTTCACTTCCATATGTCAGAGTTGGTATCACAATACTGTCATGTAACAACTTTTTCACTTCCATGCTCACCTCCGTTTCTTATCACTGCTTTCAACGAACCAGCAACCTTCCTTCCCTGCTGTACCCTTTCGAGCACTTCACCCTCCAGACTACCATCCTTACTCATCACACTGCCCAAGTACTTAAATTCACTCACATTCTCCATTTCCTTCCCATCCAATCTCACTGTACACTCACTGGCTTCACTTCTCTTGAAGACCATCACTTTACTCTTCCCCACATTCACCTTTACATTCCGTTTCTTACACACTCTCCCAAACTCATCTACCAAGCCTTGCAGCTCCCCTTCGTCTTCACTCAACAACACAGTATCATCTGCAAACAACAGTACAGG
>JAGKTI010019873.1:0-16700 GCA_018397915.1 Birgus latro | reverse complement strand
GGGGTTATTTTTACGACATGTCGGAGGGTCTTCTGGTAGATCAGTAAAGCCTGATTTAATGAAATTCAAATCCTTAAACTGTTCCCTGCCTCAGCGAGGATTCGAACCTGGTTCCATATGGATATATATGTATGTATATGTATATTGTATATGCATGTGGGTTTATGTATACTATATATGTATGTATAAAGGTAGAAGTATATATATATGTATATCTGTCTCTCTGTCTGTTGCCAGATGCCTTAATCCTGTAAGGGGCGGCCACAAACAAATTGCCTCCATGTCTCCCTGTCCCCCACCATTTCACTGCCCTGCTCCCAGCTCACTCCTCCCTCTCTCAGATACCTCTCCACTCCATCCCTCCATCTCATCCTTGGCCTTCCCCTCCTGCTTCCCCCCCTCCACCTCTCACACATATACTCTCATCATCAGTCTCTCACTCTCCATCCTCTCCACATGACCAAACCACCTCATTGTGTTTCTTCTAGGGATTCATATCACATCCACATCCACGCCACAAATCTCCTTCACTTCCTCATTTGTTATTCTGTCTCTCCATGAGACCACATGCTCCTCTCAACTCATTTCCACTGCTCTCACTCTTGACTTTGCGTCCCTCCAACATGGTCCAGGCTTCGCTTCCATACATTAAAGTTGGTATCACAGTATTGTTTTGCAGTAACTTTTTCACTTCCCGGTATCTTATCACTGCTTTCAAAGAACCAGCAACCTTTCTTCCTTGTTGTACCCTTTCAAGCACTTCACCCTCTAAACTTCCATCCTTACTCATCACACTACCCAAGTAGAATAATCTTCTAAACTTCCATCCTTACTCATCACACTACCCAAGTAGAGTAATCCTCTAAATTTCCATCCTTACTCATCACACTACCCAAGTAGAGTAATCCCTCCAAGATCTGACATAATAGAGCCATAGGCATGTCCGGGTCTTGGGCCTGAGGCTTCTGGACAGGTACTTATGGACCCTAACCCACTCTTAACTCATAAAACCACCTACGTAACTCCCAACTGGACATGCATAGTGCCTATTTATGACCCTATTCACACAAATAAGGGACACAAAGCATGAAATAAATGAAAAGGAATCAGTTAATGAGGAATTAAAGGTGAGTATGGAAAATATTTATCACTTGATAGCCTAATAAAACTCCTAACCAGACATAAACATCACCTTTTTCAGACCCTAAACACACCAATAAGGGACAGAAAGCATGAAATAAACAAAATGGAACCAGAGAATGAGGAGTTAGAGGTGATTATGGAAAATATTTAGCGGTATCCAGGGTACAGTACTTACAACACGTCCGTCCGTTACGGAGATTAAACGATGAAACCACCTTCAGTGTTTTGCTGCACTTAATCCTTTACACTCTGGTTTCTAATTTCTTAACACTGCACAACACTGTAAATTCCTATGTGGTCTAGTGGCAGTTTATTCACTGTTTATTCACAAAAACAAGCATGTGTGGCAGCTAGTGGGAGGAGCACTTACTCGCAATGATAGTTAGGCGGTAACTGGGGAGGGGAGGGAAGCAGGGGACCGCTATCCACCCGCCAAAACACAGCTGATCGGCGCTGTGCACCAAGTTCAAAGTTACGGTTCACAGATTTTTGGATTTTTTTTTTTGGATTTTTTGCATTTTGGGGGCATTTTGGGGTTCTGAAGACCCGAGCCCAAAATGTCCGGGACTTGGGCATTCAGATCTTACAGGGATTACTAATACACACACATTTTCCATTTCTTCCTTATACAACCTCACACTACATTCAGTGACTTCATTTCTCTCAAAGACCATAACTTTACTCTTTCCTGCATTCACCTTTAGGTTCCGTTGCTTACACACCCTCCCAAACTCATTCACCAAGCCTTGCAGCTCCCCTTCGTCTTTACTTAACAACACAATATCATTTGCAAATAACAGTACAGGGAGTTTCCACACACTGCCCTCTCTCATTAGGGCTGCTTCAACATCCACTGCCATAACTTGAATCTATTGTATAACCTCATTCATGTACAGCTTGAACAACCATGGAGACATGACACATCCTTGTTTCAGTCCAACCTTCAAATAGAAAAATCCATTCAGTTCACTGCCCACATGCACTGCAGTCTTAACACACTCACACATACTCCTCATAGCATTCAGCAACTTCCCATTTACTCTATATATTCCTAATACTTTCCACAGTCCTTGTCAATCCTCCCTGGCATATGCTTTCTCCAAATCCATGAAGGTCACATACAACTCCTTTCCCTTCTCTAGAAACTTTTCCACTAAACACCTAAGAAGGAATATCTGATCTACACAACTTCTTCCCTTCCTAGAACCTCCCTGTTCTTCTGCAACTAATTCCTTTGTTATTTCTCTAACTCTGTGAGTAAGTATCATACCATATACTTTTCCAATGGGAGCCCCCACAAACTGGAAAAAGATGCCACCACTCGCCAGATAACATAATGTAAAGTGCAAAAGTGGGGTCGACTTGAATTACCCTCTCTTATACAATTTTTGTGTTACTTTACTGAAAAAAGGATAATTATTGATTTATCTACATAATACTGGAGAAAAAATGGCTTCTTTATCAAAATATAATAGAAATGGAAAGTTGCAGGAACATTGCATCCATCTCAGTTTAGGAATATCCTACATGTGAGTATTATGTTGCCTGAGTATTGAACACTGTCACATTTTTAGGTGGTGAATGTACATCTGTAAGGAAAAATGTTAAATGGGTATGATGAAAATATATCTTACATAGCAAATGTAGGAAATATGGTACTTAAACAGTCGAAGATCATATGACCTCACTGAGCTCACATGGAGACGCTTTCTCATGGGTAACGTGGCGTAGTATGTGTACCAGCCGCCAGGGGCCCAGAGCGGTGCTGATGATGTTTATACACCACACCTGAAACCCGCGCCTTTGGAAATCCGCCGATAAATCCGGAAAATATAGTGCTGTGGTCGACTGTGGAAAAATAGATTGTAGCAGAACTGAGACGTTTTCTCAAAGCAAGAGGAGTTCCATACATGTAAACATTCAGGTCGCTGATCTCGGCCACATAAGATTTTGGCCGTACAATTCTTGCTATTATTAAGTGTATAATGGATAGAATCATGTCAAGATTTGCCAAATGAAAGATTACGATCTTTGGAAACTACAATAAATTTTCCAGTTCTGAGATTTATAACACTTGATAAAAATGTGCTCAATTCAAAAACACACAATAAGCTTTAATGGCTTTTAGTAAACTCTGATAACTTCCAGTGTGTAATATGCCATGCACAAAATTCCTTTTAAATATTGGTAGTATCAGCAGAAAATCAGCCGATACCAATTCCGATACTCTAAAAATGGACCGATACTGATAAATTGGAAAATTTTTATATATATATGATTATATATGTGTTGTCCCAGAAGATTGGCTGAAGGGTGTAATTGTAAATGTGTACAAAGGGAAGGGTGATGCCCTGGAAAGAGGAAATTATAGAGGTATAAAGCTTTTAGATCAGATAATGAAGGTAATATAAAGAGTTCTAGAAGGTATGATTAGAGAAAGAGTGAATAATGATGAGATGAAGTTTGGGTGTATGCCAGGCAGAGGGATCACTGATGCCATATTCATTGTTTGACAGCTTCAGGAAAAAAAAAGAAAAGGGAACTGTACTTTCTTTTTGTTGATTTGGAAAAGGCCTTTGACAGTGACCCTAGAGAGGTGGTGAACTGGGCAATGAGAAAGCTTGGGTTGGAGGAGTGGCTGATTAGGATGGTTATGGCCATGTATGTGGGTGCTTGCACCCTGGTAAGAATGAACAGAGATTTGGGTGATGAGTTTTCAGTGAATACTGGTGTGCATCAGGGGTCAGTTTTGAGTTCCTTGTTGTTTATCATGGTATCTGAAGCCCTGTCACATGACTTCAGAAATGGACTCCCATGGGAGATGTTGTACTCTCATGATTTGGCGTTGACTGCAGAGAATGAAAGGGAGGTGGAGGAAAGATTTAGGAAGTGAGGAGATGGTATGGGGCACAGGGGCGTAAGGGTAAATGCAGATAAAACAAAAGTGCTGATATCTAGTATTAGAAGGCAAACTACACTCACCTGCCTCACACCGCAAACTACCCGGGCCCCCGGCTGCACACTACAGGACCCTTCCGGTGACGTCACCACTCGTGACATAACAGGTGTGTGCACACGCACAAACACTAACAGCAATACACACTAACACTCTCGTCCTCTCTTCCTAATTTGACAAAAGATTCCAAGGACGAAGCTGGATGGTCTGTTGGCGTCTGATACACACTATGTATCCAATACATAGACTTTTGTGTGAGTACCATCAACATCTGATACGCACTATTCATCCAATACGTAGACTTTTGTTTAATTACTATCAAGACCCAGTCTGTGGCCACATACAGATATGTGATGTCTCTTGAAGTATTATAATCCTTCTAGTCTCGGCTGACTGCTGCACGCAGCCGCTCAGTCGAGGCACCTTTGTTGGCGAGACAATCAGCCAGTTGTTGTGATGTATCCACCCAAGATATTTCATCAATCTCCCCTCGCTCCAACATGTCTTGTAATACTGCAATATCAGTGTGCAATCTCCTGTCTTCTATGCTTCTACAGGAGTAGAGGGCGTCCACAAGACTCTTGTTGTCGACGAAACACTTTATTTTGATCTTTCCACATCCAGAGACCTCACGCAATACGTTGGCGAGATATACAGCAGTCTCAGCACATTCAAGCAGCGCCAACGCCTCGGCAGATAAGATAGATTTCACGACCCTCCTGATCTTTCTTGTCTGCCAGAATATAGGACATCTTGCCTCACTAGCATCTTGTAGGAAGATCACAAAACCTCCCTGAGACCCATTGCCTACAAGGTTGGCAAATGAGGCATCCGAAAAGCACTCTATATGACAGTCCTCGATCGGCCCCATTCTTGGAATGTATAGCTTCATGTTGTCAGTCTTCACCCTTGAGATCACCTTATTGAATCTAAGCAAATCCGCTACGGTAGCTCGGTTGCTAGTCACACACAACTCACATACATCAAAGGCACTATCTGGCTGAGTGTGTGTGGCAGTCCAGTTGAGTTGCCCAGTTAATGCTCGGTACTCCGTTTTTTCAGACTCGGACAGCTCTCCTGATTTTACTGCTGCACGAATGTCTACTCATCATGACTGGTTTCAGAGATGAAGCTTACTGGATTGGTCGAGCTTTATGCTGCCATCGATGTTGGAGATGACATTGAGACCAACGTATTTGAAGGCTTTTGATTCTGAACTGCCGATGAGAAATATTTGACTCGGTCGGTTTATCACTTGCTGCTCGAACTCATGTGTACCAGCCCAAAGAAGTCGTCGACATAAATGCATACAATGCCTTCGACTTTGCCACTATTGCTTCAAGAGAACAGCGCTGAATCCAGTGATGACACTTTAGCTCCGAGACTCAACAATTGATCTTTTACATGCAGATACCAATGCTTTGCAGCATCACAAAGGCTGTAAACAGTTTTCTTCAGTCTCCATAACTTAACATTTGCATATTCAGGCAGAGGACGTAAGTGAACAACTCTCTCAATGTTGTTACCTTGCAAGTAGGCAGCTTTCACATCCATAATGTGGCAATCCCACTGGTTGGTGGAGGCCAAAGAAAGTGGCAAACGCACTGCTTCTTTTGAACAAATTGGCGAGTCTTTTCGGAGATCCACTATTTCTTCCTCAAATCCTCTGACGACTAAGCAGGCTTTAACACTAGGCTTTCCATTTTTCAGTTTTTCCGTCACCACCCATCGAACCGTTACAGCACCTTGCCCAACATCATCTACTTCCTCATACACATCATTATTCTGCCAGTTTGTAATTTCATTTTCCTTAGCGCATAATACGGCCTCAGAGTTGAAAAGAACAAGCATTTCTGCGTCATCATCAACCACTTCCCATTCGCTAAAATCCTTCTGCAAATCTATCCAATCAGTGCTGCTGTCAGAATCCCTCTTCAAATTGTAGCAGTGGTTGTACTTTCCAGTGGCTTTACCTGCCCGACTCACAATCCTTCGAGACACCAACTCTCCACTTTCTGAATGTATTCCCTTTATATGTTAACCAACAGAAACTTTGGGAGGCTGATTAACCGGAATAGAGACTGTGGGGGGCTCATCAATCAGAACCACACCATCTTCCGACTCGTCATCTGGTGGTTAGTCATTCAACACTTGCGAAGAATCATTAGGCTTCTCCTGGACAACATTGTTCTTCTCATCACTGCTGACACCAGCTTTGACTATAGTATCCTGCTCTGGCGCACGTGCTAAACGACACACGTGCACTCACACGTAGACACCGCCGTGCCTCACCAGAATTTGTTTCCCATCTCTGCCTATTACAGTTCCGGGACCGTGCCACTCATGACTGTCATTTCTTTTGTAGAAGACTTCATCTCCATTTCAGATGTTGTTTAAGTCACTTGAACGTACGTTGTGCCACAGAGCCCTAGCCAAACGTTCATCTGATTCAGTCTTTATAAACTCTTGTCTTGCTAAATGAAGGGCGCTCAAGTTGTCTCTCACAATTTTCGATGGTGATGAAGGTTCCAAGGCTGGAGGATCATTTCCGTACACATTAGGCAGGCCAGGGTTTTGACCAAAAACAAGTTGGTTAGGAGAAAAGCCTGCGTAGTTGGTGAGAGCATTTCTTGCAGATACTGCCCATGCCAAGGCCACATCCAATTCACACTGGCTATCAGCCATTATCTTCCTAACAGTGTCACCAATGACTGCATTTTGACGCTCACAGACTCCGTTGCTCCATGGACTCTCTGCAGACGTTGTCATGATCTTGATATTGAAGGCCTCTCCCAATGCTCGCATTTCCGCATTGTTGAATTCACAGCCATTGTCTGTAAGAATTTTTCCAGGTTCGCCAAACATAACAATCCAGTTCCGAAATATTCCTTTAATAATGGTGGGCACGCACTTATCTGCGATTACTATCGCATTACAATACCCCCTGGATCCTAAGTACACTTCCAAGTTTGTTAAATACCCAGTCTCACTCACGGCTTGGGGCTGCTTTACATATTATGGTGTTGGTAGGTTGGTAATTCTACCTGCAAATGAAAAAGAACCAGAACAGTTATTTGCAGCTCTTATGTGATGTTTTAAGTGACTCTTTTGATAAAACCAAGGCAAGAGTATTTATGCAAGATTCTGCCCCTACACATGTTGCAAAGTCAGTGAAACAGTGGCTAACAGACTGTGAGGTTCCCTTTATTTGAGATTGGCCCGGAAACAGCCCAGATATCAATCCCATTGAGAATTTATGGGCTCACATGAAGCGGCAGCTGCGTAGTATGGACACATCATCTTTGCCTAAACTTGAGGCTGCAGCTATGGAGCAGTTTTAGTCCATCTGTTCTGCAAAACTACGCCATCAGTCTCCCCAGACGCCTTAAGAAGATAATAAAGGTGAAGGGGAATGCCAGTAAATACTAAATTCAATGGTGAGTGTTAATTTATTTGTTTCTCCTTGCTAACCACAAGAATGTTTTCTTTTTTTAAGATGGCGTCAACACTTTCCGCGCCTACTGTATATTCTTCCCCTGAATTGTTCTGACTAACACTTGGTAAGTTAACTTTGGTTAACTCTAAAAACTAACTCCATTAGATGAATATTGACAGTAAAAAACCGTGGCACAAAAAAAGGTTGAGGGAAAAAAAACACACACATTTACTTTACTGTTATTTTGCATGCACTCACCTGCTTTGTTCTTTCTTAGGGGTATGATGGAACATAACAGTAACCAGTGTTACCAGTTTTCATTACAATACTGTTTATTCTTCCCCTGAATTGTTATAACTAACACTTGGTTGGTTAACGTTGGTTAACTATAAAAATAAACTCCATTAAATGAATATTGATAGTGAAAAGCATGGCACAAATGAAGGTTGTGGGGGAAAAAAACACTCTTTTACTTTATTGTTATTTTACGTGCACTCTCCTTGTTCTCTCACTGGGTCATCGTAAAAACTGGAGGATTGTTTGTCTTGTATTTTGGTAATGTAGAATCAAATGTAGAACTGAAGCTGATCTTGATTACCGTATCGTCTTGCTTATGAACTTCGCTGTAGAATTGAAGGCGTGGTACGTAAGTCCTCTCGCCACTTCGTTTGGTTGCTTCTTCCTCACTCATAACTCGTTCTCCTTTCCCTATACTCGCTTGTTATTGTTTACTCGCTTGTTGATTGATCAGGGTTGAAGGAAATCTCCAGGGTTGATTCTAAGGGCTGATCGACCTCTCCTTTCTTTACTTTCACCTCACCAAACAACGTTGATTTATCCCATCATTCAGTGTAAGAGGTAAATGAATATTAGTACCGAATAACTGGTGAAGAACAGTGGTGAGGAACAGTGGTGAGTGAGGGGTTGTTGTGTGCGTTGCGTGGTGGTATCGCTGTATTGGCTTGACCTCGTCACCTCTGCATCAGTGAGATGGAGAGAGAAGGTGGCGGGAGAGAGAATGTGGGGGTTGTAAGGTTGTGATACAGGGTGGGGTTGTGAGCTGTGAGTCGGCTTGTGAGGCTGTGATAGTTATGAGTTATGAGTCATCTTGTTTTCTCATTTCTTCTTTTGTAGCGTTGCTTCTTTATCAGTTTTGATAAACTCGTAGAGTTCTTGATTTGTAGGCTTATAGGCTCGTAGAGTCGTTAGCTGGTAGGCGTTGGATCGTACTTTACTGTAGTATAAGTGACGTAGTCGGCTTGTAGTTACTGTTGTTGCCAATGTAAGTGATGTAGTGGGCTCGTAGTTACCGCTGCACACCAAATGTTGTAGTTTACCATTGTAGCGGTTGAGGAGAGAAGTCTGTTGCATATATCGATGAACGTAGCTAATATTGATGAGCAGTGTATAAATTCATAAGGCGTAGAGGGTTCGTAGTTACCGCATGCCACCAGTGTTGTAGGCGTTGTTCAGAAGGCGTGATTTATTGTACTTGGTTCGTTTTTACCGCTTGCCACCAGTGTTGTAGGCATTGTTCGGAAGGCGTGATTTATTGTACTAGGTTCGTGCTTACCGCTTGCCACCAATGTTGTAGCCACAGCCAAGGCGGTTGTAGGTCTGTAATTTGTGGACTTGTAGATATAACCTCAGTTCACTTGTTGTCAACGATGGGAAGAGTTAAAGATGAAATCTGAGTTGCTTACAGTTTTATCCTCAATGTTAACTCTATCACACACGAGAGAGTGTCTAGCGCTGGTTAACTGTCATGAGCCTGCCCACTGTCTCCCACCGTGCTCTTCGCTCCTTCTTCCTCTCTCCCTGCTCTCTCTTGTCAATCTGAATCTTGTCCTTTCCCTCTGATCTAAGGAAAGCCTCGTCACATGTACTATGCATGTCCCAGAACCTTCTAGAACACTGTATGTGTGTATGTGTCAGTTCCCACAGTAGAAAGTGTAAAGTTTGCCACTTCCTGGGCTGGTCAGGTAACACCTTGCAATATCTCCACTTCCTTATCTCTCTCTCACTCTCTGTAGCCTATAATATACAAGTTACATATGGTAGAGTTTACTAATATTTAGAGTTACAACAGTGCAACAAAACAGTAACCAGTGTTACCTATTTTCATAACAGTACTGTATGTTCTTCCCCTGAATTGTTCTATCTAACAATGGGTTGGTTAACGTTGGTTAACTCTAAATACTAACTCCATTAGATGAATATTGATAGTAAAAAACCGTGGCACAAATAAAGGTTGAGAGGGAGAAAAAAAACACATTTACTTTATTGTTATTTTACATGCACTCACTTGCTTGTTGAGAGGTTCCTTGTTCTTCCTTAGGGGTATGATGTAACATAACAGTAACCAACATTGCCGATTTTCATTGCAATAATGTATATTTTTCCCCTGAATTGTTCTAACTGACACCTGGTTGATTAACTCTAAAAACTAACTCCTTTAGGTGGATATTGATACAGTAAAAAACCGTGGCACAAATAAAAATTAAGGGAAAAAAAACACAGACACATTTACTTTATTGTTATTTTATGTGCACTCACCTGCTTTTTGAGAGTTGCCTTGTTTTTTCTGAGTGTCCGTATGGTGCTGTCAGGAGCCCCAGTCAGGCGACGTATCGCAGGGGCTGTCAACCCCTCCTCAGTGAGCTGCAAAATCCTCTGCTTCTCGGCCTCACAAAAAACACAGTGGTGAAGGGGTTTGTAGTACCGCCACTGTATCGATAGAGGGCAGGGTGGTCGCAAGATGGCCGCCGACAAATGAACATCGGTATGCGTCGTCTGCTGAGTGTCGGCTGCCAGCTGGAAGCAGCGACAAAGATTGGGAGAAAATGATTAAGTTTGCGACATGTTGGAAACTTTTTTCTTTCGCGAAAAATGAAATGTTGAAGTAAAATTCGTCGAAATACGAGGACTTACTGTATATATGTATATGTATGTATGTGTGTATGCACAGTATGTATATATACAATATATATATAAATAACAGAACAGAGGAAGGAAAAACAAAATAAATATAAAAATAATCCATACACCAGATTACTGGTGTCCTCTATTCACAACAATCTGTAACTGTTGAACCTGAACAGCTGTAGGTAGAAGTTTGGGGGGAAACAGCACTGGGGAATTGAGTTTTAAAGAGATGCAGTTCAGGGAATAAAACATTTCTAATAGGTGGAATTCTGCAATATGAGTGTGATGTTCCAGTCATGAGCACTACCAGATGCCCGTGTAGCACGGGGGAAGGCATGTAGAGGTTACTCAGTGGATCCAACTTCGTCTGAGCATTTGCCATAAAAGTATCTGTAAAATAACTCAAGGAAGGCAGCATTCTTTCTTACCTGTAGGAGAGGTGATTCATTTGTAATAGCAGGGTTATTAATAATTCTAACAGCTTTGTTCTGAATTTTGTGTAGTTTTAGTGTAACCTCTCCACATACGTTCCACAAGGGTGAGCAATATTTCCAAGCACATGCCTCCCATAAACTACAGCTAACTGCTCGTCAGTGAAGAAGCTACAAATTCTGTATAATAATACATAAAACACACTCATTATACAGTCACAGAGTATACTGTCATTCATTTATATGATCAGCAGAAATTATTATTATTATTATTATTTTTTTAATAATATGATCATTGTAATGCTCAGAGTCTTTTTATATGATTGTTTTTCTGACCTATACACTCTCTACAATCGTTAATTTATTATGTGACGTATTGTTCGACAATTGATTTTCAAAAATGCATCGTAATTAGAAAATGAGGGTATGCTGTATACAGTACTATTGTACTCTTTTATATATTTATATGGTGTATATATGTATATATATATATATATATTTGTGGTAGGTGGGGGGCACTCATCATCCACTCACTTGATGTAGTGCTGCTCTTAGGTGTCTGCCCTTTCCTCTCCTCCTCACTTCTTTCCTTCCTTTCTTTTCTGTCTTTCTTTACCTCATTCTTTCCTCGTCCTTTTGCCCACGGGTGACTTTATACTCCCTCTTCTGTCTTTCTTTCCTCCATTCTTTCCTCTTCCTTTTGCCAATGGGTAACTCTACACTGAGTGACAAGCCAAAAGTTTCCTGTACGCCAGGAAACCATTTACTACGTTGGGTGGTAACCATATAACCAAATTATGGTGCCTGGTGGTTTAGTGGGTAATTGTGACGCTACACTCGGATTGAGGTGAAGGTTTATATCCAGGGGGTGGTTGGGGTTTATTTCTCATGTTATGCCACTCAGGGATGAGTGAGGCTTGTCACGCTCATCGTAATTGTCAGGACCAACTTGCCTAGCCCCGGCCACCTTCGCTTCTCATGGGGCAATGTAGGATTGGCTGATGGATGGATATACAGTATATATTGTATATAAATACATATACAGTATACAATAATCCCTCCACTATTCGACGCATTAGAGCCAAAGGCATGTCCGGACAGTGGTTTTGTCCGAATATTGGTCCTGAAGCTCCAGCACCAGTCATTCATGACCCTAACCTAACCTAACCTAAATCAGAAAACTACCTTCCTACCTCCCTACCGGACATGTATAGCACTTATTTAGGTCCGTTTTCACATAAATAATGCACACAAAGCATGAATTAATTGAATTTTAACCAAAAATGATGATTTAGAGATAAGTAAGGCATAGGTGCTCAGAACTTGCCACCATAGTATAAGTAAGTATTGGACATGGAAGTCATCTTTTCTTACATTTTATGCACTAAATTATTGGATACAAAGCATCAAATGCAGTAAATGATGTAAATTGTTACCAGAAAAATGGTTAGGTTAGGTTAGGTTAGGTTATGACTGGACATGAAATTCCCTGGCATTCACCTTTTCCATAGCTGGTGCACTTCAAAACTATGCATGAAAAAATTAAATTGAAAGCAGGAAATTATGATTAACATTTANGGCATTCACCTTTTTCATAGCTGGTGCACTTCAAAACCATGCATGAAAAAATTAAATTGAAACAGCAAATTATGATTAACATTTATGGTAATTTTTTAACCCATTTACAGAGTGCTGAAAACAGGTTAGACATGAAAATCATTATGGAAATCATCTTTCACACAGTTTATGCATGAGATTAATGATATGGAAAGAACAAAACAAGGAATTTTGATGAAGTTAGGGTACTTACGAGAATGATGCCGCCGTCCTGATGTATAACCCGCTCGATCATCTCAGACTCTGACAGGAAGACCTTGCACCTGACACACCTTAGCACTTCCACTGCACTTTACTATCACCAGCACTTTCCACAACGTTTTCTTTTGCATAACTTGCATCACATCACTACTGCGCTGTACATAACAGTAAATTCCCGTGTGGTCTAGTGACGAGTCCTGGAGAATTTAGTCACTGTCAGAGTCCGAGATGAGCTGACGGAGGCGGCATAGGGTCCACTTTGTGGGACGTGGTGATACGCTATCCACTGCAGAGGACTCAGAAGATAGACGCAAACTAACATCCAGTGGTGACTCCGCCATGCCTGGTGTGCTGGGCTGTGGCTTGGAGCTAGAAGGCCTGTCTTGGTGAGATGATGGTGTGGAGCGAGGGTTGACGACGGCAGGGTTGACTGGCCTGAAAAAACTGTCAATGATTGATTGACGCAAGCAACGACGATTCTGACGATTAATGATGCGCTGCCTGAAAGCTCGCACTTCACCCACAAGTCCCAAGGGCCCCATCTCCCTGTCACAGTCCGGGTGTTCTAGGTAGTCGAGAACGAACTCCACATATTCCCGGAGTGCGCTTAGCTTGGGGATGGTTGGAGTAGTGGCAAGCCGTGAGGAGTCTGCATCATCGTCGCTGTCCTCGTCAGAATCTTCCTGCTGGGTACTCGGACCGGCAACAGTAGATGCGATCTCGATATCAGACATGATCTGATACCCTGGATCGCCCTTGTCTTCATCCAACCACTCACGCACTTCGTTGATATCCACATTGTTTCCACCTTGCATGGAAGTCATCCACGTCAAAACCTAGAAAATCATGCACCACGTCACTTCCATGAAGCAGCCGAGACCAACCATTTTCTAAAGTCTTGACAGAGACTTCCTTCCATGCACTGGCCCAGTTGTAGATGGCAGACTTGAGGTTGTATCCGCGAAGGTTTTCAACAGTTTTTTGTCCTCGCATGTCTCGTCCTTCCCTGCGATCGTCCTCGTCCTCGTCCTCGTAGACAACCATCACCTCGTCCAAAAACTTCCGTCGGTAGAGCCTCTTCGTTGCCACAATCACTCCCTGGTCCATTGGTTGGATGAGAGCAGTCGTATAGGTGGCATAAACAGACACCTAATGCGGCCATTTTCAGCCACCAACTCCTTCTCAGACGGATGCGCAGGTGCATTGTCTAGAATCAGGAGGGCCTTTACCTGGTCTCGTGGGATTTTCAGTGTCTCCGTCTGATATCGAATGACCTTGACAAAGTGTTGGTGAAACCAGTTTCTGAAGATCTTGGTTGTGAACCAAGCCTTCAGAGAATGATACCACACGACAGGAAGGACATCCATTAACCCACGAAGGCACCTAGGCTGCTTTGCACGGCCTACAATAACGGGCTTGAGCCGGTGCATGCTGTTAGCATTTGCACAGCACAAAGCAGACACCCATTGCTTGGAGAGCTTTGGACCGTATACGCTTCCCTGTTTCCTCAGCAAGAGTGTTTGTGGGTATTGAACGATAAAATAGGCCAGTTTCATCAGCGTTGTAGACTTGACCGAGAGTGAAGCCCTCCCTGTCAATCAAGCCCTTCACCTTCTGCCGAAACTGTTCTATTCCTTTGTCGTTAGCGTCCAGAGCTTCGCCATGGGTCTTACGGTTGGTAAGTCCGTGTTGTAACTTGAACGCGAAGAGCCAACCTTAAGATGGCCTGAAGTCTGGGGTGTCGTGTAGCCTTGCGAACTTCTCAGCAGCAGCTTTCAGCTCCGTTCCACGTACCAACACACCAGGAGCACGTTGTTGTCGATACCAGATGAGCGTGGAACGGTTGATGTCTGGATACTTAGGAGTAAACATCACCTTCCTCTCCACGTTTCATCTGGTCTTCGAAGCGATATCAGCCGTGTACTGCTGTAGTTTGTCTCGGGACTTCTTGATATCAAACAAAAGTGGAGCGAGGGAGGTTGAACTCACGTATGATCCGTGATGTCTGCCACCCGGCGTCCACCTTCTCCAATACCTCCCTCTTCTTCTCCAGAGTCAGAACCACTTTCTTCCTCTTCTCATGTGGCGAGGCCATCATCACACACATGATGAAGAAGGTGAAGAACACCATCAAGCCCTGCAGGAGGTAGGGTATCACCACAAAAGCAATCACTTCAGCCGCCATTTTGAGAGTGTGTTCACGAGCAAGGAGTGGAGCGGGAAATGAGACCGTGAGAGAGGCGCGAAAACACAGCTTATCGGCGCGCGCGGGAAATTCAAACTGACATGGTCCAAAAAAAAACAGATTTTTTTTCGGATTTTTTCGAATTTTTGAGCATTTTGGAGGTCGGACAGCCTACAATGTCCGAATAGTGATGCATCCGAATACTGGGCATCTGAATAATTGAGGGATTACTTATAAATATTGGATATATGTATTGTATATATGTACACATATATATACAGTATATATATATATATATATATATATACACAGTACGCTCACTAGCTTCATGCCTAATTAGTACCGCAATTAGGGCGCGAAACTAAAACTCGCGAAATTCGTGCATACAGTATACTTTACATGTACTGTAATAAGTGGTAATTGGTTCTGGGCTTAGCCACTTCATTCCCCCCTTTGCTTCCCATTAATGACAAAATACCCCTACTGTAAATTACATACAGTTAATCTGACATATACTGTAATATATTACTGAAAAAAGTATTTACTAACATTGACACTTAGGCTGAACTGCTTGATGGAACTTGAAGATGAATTCCGAGGCTGGGAGCGGTGGTTAGTTACCACCTGTTTGTGACATCATAAATATGACGGCTCAAAATAAGTGACTGAGGAGATGCGGGGGCTCACGAAAATCGATCAAAAATCGCGAGACTCCTAGTAAAAAAAACATTCCCTTGCCATCGTGAAATGAAATTTCGTGAGAGTATATATATCGCAAAACTAGTGAGGGTATATATATATATATATATATACAGTAAGTCCTCGTTTTTCGCTGTTTTGATGTTCCACCAAAACGTCATGAAACGTGAAAAGTCGAAGTGTGAAGTTAAGAATCAGTGGGAAAAACAGATGGGCGTTCCAGTGGGACAGCTACCTACCCTATCAAAGTACTGTAACACCAAACAGGCTCTACCCAAAATTAAATGTGAAGTGTTTACTAGTTGCTTATATAGCATAACACAATAAACATGTACCTGAAATGACATTAGAACTGTTATAAAGAGCTGCAACACCAAAAATCCTTACCAAAAATGAAGTAAACATTGGCATGAGTGGCAGGTGAAGGTGTGTTGAGGGTGGATGGGCTATAGTTACTAGGTGACATGGGCCTTTCTGGGGAAGCTCTATCACCTAAGCCAAAGCCTCCAAGTCGAATTCTGGCTCCAGCAACTCCACTTCCTCTCTGTCCACTTCTCCTCCTCCATCCTTCTCTTCTGTCATGGCTAAGTCTTGCATAATAGCAGCCACATTCTGTGTCACATTAAAAAAATTGTGTGATCCTGGCTTGTCTCTGCTTCAGAGTGTTTCTGTTGTAGACTACCATCACTTGAGACTTTAGATCATTCAAGGTGGATAGGATCTGGGTAGCCTCAGGCATAGTCCCGTTGTATGTCTTGAAGGTTGTTGCCATGTCGGTTATGGTGGACGGGCTGTGGGACAGTTTCTGGATGGTCATCTTCTCCTGTGCAGTGTGATGTGCCCTTTCATTCTCTTCACTAGAGTTCATTTCTTCCTCTGTTATGTCAACCACACCTGAGTCTAAGTCGTAGTGTGTCAAGTGGTGTCTTACAGCCGTTTCGTCCACCTCTGCTGTGTGTAGGCTAGTGCGTCTGATCGCACTCTAAAAACAAACTCCATTAGGTGAATATTGATACAGTAAAAACCAGTGGCACAAATAAAGGTTGGGGGGAAAAAAACACACACATTTACTTTATTGTTATTTTGCATGCACTCACCTGCTTGTTG
>JAGKTI010019871.1:0-16703 GCA_018397915.1 Birgus latro | reverse complement strand
ATCTTTGATTTCCAAACTGCCCTCCTACGGTTTCTATCCTTCTATCTGTGCCTTCATCTCTAGCTTCCTTTCTGGTCGTTCTATAGCCGCTGTTGTAGACGGCCATCGTTCCTCTCCTAGACCTATCAACAGTGGTGTTCCTCAGGGTTCTGTCCTATCACCTACTCTCTTCCTTTTATTCATCAATGACCTTCTAAGCTGTACATCTAACCCTATCCACTCATATGCTGATGATTCCACCCTTCACCTTTCCATTCGGTTCCCGCAACGTCCATCTCAGCAGTTACTTCAACAAAAAAGGGATGAGGCTATGGCACACCTAATGTCTGACTTGGCTCGTATCTCTGATTGGGGTAAAAATAATCTTGTTATTTTTAATGCATCAAAAACTCAGTTCTTACACTTATCAACCCGACAAAATCTTCCTCAGGATTACCCACTAATGTTTAATAATGAACAGTTATGTCCTGCATCATCCTTGAACATGCTTGGGGTTTCATTCTCTCGGGATTTGTCTTGGAAAGAACATATTACATCTCTTGTGAAATCTGCTTCCAAGAGATTAGGTGTGCTAAGCCGATTCCGAACTTTCTTTACCCCTGCACAGTTGTTGACCTTGTACACGGGTTTTATTCGCCCGTGTATGGAGTACAACTCTCATGTGTGGGAAGGCTCCCCACATGCAGCTCTTCTCAATAGGGTGGAGTCAAAGGCTTTTCGTCTCATTAACTCTCCTCCTCTTACTGGTTCCCTTAAACCTTTGTCTCTTTGCTGCACTGTTGCTTCTTTATCTCTCTTCTATCGCTACTTCAATGGTCACTGTTCCTCTGAACTGTCTGCTTGCATCCCTCCACCTCTACGACGGGCACGTAGTACCCGTCTAGCAACAAACTCTCATCCCTTTTCTGTCCAACTCTCTAATGCAAGAGTTAACCGTTACTCCCAGTCCTTCATTTATGCAACTGGTCAACTCTGGAACTGTCTTCCTCTGTCTGTATTTCCTACTTCCTATGATCTCCAGTCTTTCAAACGCAGTCTGTCCAGGCATCTCGAATTGAACGGATCTTGAATTTGGCTCTCTTTTGTACTATTTTTGCTTTTTCTTGGAAGGAACAGTATGCGTTCCTGTGGCCTTTGGTTCCTTCTTCTTTGCATAAAAAAAAAAAAAACAGGGCTCTCCGCTGGCTATCTTCTCACCTTTTCAGATTCCTGGTCGTCTCCCTCTCGGGCCTTTGATAAACGCTTTGCCATTGCAATTGACATCTCAAAGGCTTTCGATCGAGTCTGGCACAGATCTTTAATTTCCAACCTTCTTATGGTTTCTATCCTATCTCTGTCTTTATCTGTAGTCATTCTATAGCTGCTGTTGTTGACGGCCACTGTTCTTCTCCTCGGGCTATCAATAGCAGTGTTCCTTAGGGCTCTGTCTTATCACCAACTCCCTTTCTTCTGTTCATCAATGACCTTCTATGGTTTACACATAACCCCATTCACTTATATGCTGATGACTGCACTTTCATCTTTTCATCGGCTTCCCACAGCATGTATCTCAGTAGTTACTTCAACAAACAAGGGATGAGGCTATGACACGTTATCTGACTTTGCTCATATCTCTGAATCGGGTAAAAGCAATCTAGTTGTTTTTAATACATCAAAAACTCAGTTCTTACATTTTTCGACCTGTCAGAATCTACCACCGGAAACACTACCCATCTGAATCCTGCATCATCTTTAAACATACTTAGGGTTTCATTCTCTCAGGATTTATCATGGAAAGATCATAATCCTCTCTTATAACAAGAGATTGTGTGCTAAGCTGACTGTGCACCTTCTTTACTCCTGCACAGTTGTTGACTTTAAACAAGGGTTTTATTCTCTCCTATGTAGAGCACAACTCTAATGTGTGAGGAGGCTCTCCACATATAGTTCTTCTCAACAAGGTCGAGTCAAAGACGTTTCGTCTCTATAACTCTTCTTCTTTTATTGGTTCCCTTCCACCTATATCTCTTTATCTCTTTTCTATCGTTAGTCCCTCTGAAATCTCCGTTTGCATTCCTCCACCACTAAGGTAGGTGCATATCACCCGTCTACCAGCAAACTCTTATCCATTGTCTGTCCAACTCTCTAATGCAAAAGGTAATTGTGAATCCCAGTTCCATTTTAAGCAATAGGTAAACTCTGGAACTGTCTTCCTCTGCCTGTATTTCCTACAGACTGTGACCTCCAGTCTATTAAATGCAGTATGTCCAAGCATCTTGAAATGACCAGATCTCGAAATTGGCTCTGTATGATCGTGTTTTTATTTTTACTTAGAGGGAGCAATTGGCAGCCTTCTAGCCTTTAGTTCCTTTTTCCTTACATTAGAAAAGAACTTATGTTATATAGTGCAATACACATGAAAACTTGGTTTGTTGTGATAGTAAAATGGCATTTTATTTTGTGCAGGTTCTCTCGTGGAGTAGGAGCTGTAGAAAATAAGAGAACTATGCATGTGAGAAATGAACATGGCCGCAGGGGCAACACAGGTATCTTGTACGACACAGAAAATGTACTCGCACATAAAGTAAAAGTATTTTCTATGGCAAGTCATGTGAAATAAACCTTGGAATTTCTCTCCTTTCTCCCACCCAACACACTGGAATGCACAGTGTCATTCTGGAATGGATTGAAAAATTAGGTGAGTAAACTGAGTTATCCAAATATACAAGGGGTGATGATTCACTCATGTGGCAGTGGCTGGTAGCAGTGGAGAAGAGTGCCAAGGACAAGCGGGGCAAGGGAGAGCGTGAGTGTAAGCGAGCATGGAATCGCTCTTTGACCCCGGCTGGTGCGAGGGTTGTGGGCTGTAATTGCCTGCTTGCTCCCGTACGGACACAATCCCCAAACTGCCTCCATTCATCACCCCTTACCTCCACAATGCGTGTACCTTGAGCAGACCTTGGAACACTTACAACGAAGAGATGAAGAATAAATGAATAATCGAGTCTTTAATTGAAAGTTTAGTGTGCTATGGTTATGCATCTATGACTGGTTGAAAACAGCCTACTTTTCAAGAAGAAAAATGCATACAAGAAGGGCTTGGCTTGTAAGACCAACAGGGTTTAGTGGTTAAGACTGAGGTGAGTATAATACTTGAGTAATTCTATTCTGTTGTTGTGCAAAACAGTATGCCACTGGGTATACTGGTCAATGAAATAATTAATATTCATAAGGGGTGCAAAATGTGGATTGGTTGAAGCCTGGATAATGAACAGGAGTGGTACCGATGGTGATGGAAGCTGTGGTGGGGGGCATGAGTAGATCTACACTTTTTATAGACTGATGTTATTGGACAGATAGTGCTGGCAATGGAAATTAGAGTTCGAATAGAAATTCTCTGTAAGACACGGGGGCTAAAAAGGATTGCGTGAGCAGAGACGAATCAGTAGAAAACACTAGAATTAGTAAATGTTCGAGAAGGGTGGGTGCAGCACACAAGGTCAGAATTAGTAAAAGCTTGGCAAAGGATTTAAACTATTTTATTTTTAAGGGAAATTTTAAAAAAGGCACACGCCACTTTCAAATACCTAGCGTCTCATAACACAAATACAAATACAAATTTTGGCATTAGATGTACTTTCTTGATTGCTGAATAAATTACCGTTTGTCAGATGCTGAGGTTTCAGCACTGATCGCCATGGTGTTCATCATGGAAAATGTCCAGTGGGAAGTGAGTAAAGCCCCAAGATGTTCCCTGGGCATACGAGTGACCACCAGCAACCTCGTGGACCACACCAGGAGGCGGCCCTTGAGGGACCACGCAGCGAAGGCGGCGAGGAAGGTTGGGTCGTCACTCACCACCACCACCATCACGCACCATGACACCTGCCGCAGCTGCTGACGTCACCAGGGTACAAGTTAGCTGTGTAACCTACCCGCCTCAGCATTAATATGAGTGACTTACTCACCCCGGCAGTAATGTGGGACTGATTAACCCATTTCAGCAGTCATATGAGAGTGACCTATCCGCTTCAGCAGTAATGTGTGACTGACCAACCCACCTCAGTAGTAATTAATTGTGAGAATGACCTACCTGCCTCAGATTTATGAACCCACCTCAGGAATGATATAAGAGTGACCCTATTCGCCTAAGCAGTAATGTGATCATGACCTATTCGCCTTAACAGTAATGTGAGTGACCCACCTGCCTCATCAGTAATGTGAAAGCGAACTACCCACCTCATTAGTAATGTGAATGTGAATTACCTGCCAAAGCAGTAACGTTAGACTGACCTACTTGCCTCAGCATGAATGTGAAAGTGAACTACACACGGCAATAGTAATGTTAGAGCGACCTACCTGCCTCAGCAGAAATGTGAGAGTGACCTACCCGACGAGCCTGGCTGACCACCCAGGAGAGCTGTGTTTGCGTCGCATTAGCGTCCATGCCATCCACATCCGCCTCGAACACACCCACACCCCATGCCAATCCAGCATCACCATAACTCTGATAAGAAGCAGTATATAATTATGCAAAGTAAATTAGTTATTCATAGGGTTAAGAAACCAGCGACGAAAGTATAATTTTTCTTTAAAATTTCTTCCTAATCATCAAGTTATTTATTATAGTAGTATCTTTGAAAGAAAAAAAATGTTTTCTGTGTATTATTGAGTACTATGCGTGTATTGAGTGCTAAGTCTGTTCTTCGCTCTGCTAAAAGTAATTTCATCCGAACTAAATGGTCTCAACTCTCCATCTCGAATTCTTCCCGCTTCTTTCGACTCCTTGCCAAAAACCTTTCTAACAACTTTACCTCATCATCCTTCCCTCCTCTTTTCTACTCTGATGGCTCTGTAGCTATTTCTTCAACTGATAAAGCTGATCTCTTCGCTCAGACTTTCAACTCCAATTCCACCTTAGACAATTCCGGTGCTGTTCCTCCATCACTTCCCACCTCTGACTTCCTCATGGCTGACATTAAAATTTCTTCAGCTGATGTATTGTCTGCCATCACTGGCCTCAATACTAACAAGGCATATGGGCCTGATGGAGTCCCGCTAGTTGCCCTCAAGAACTGTGCTTCTGTGCTTACACCCTGCAGGTAACCTCTTTCTCCTTTGTCTGTCACCTTGTACCTTTCCTTCTTGCTGGAAGTCTGCTCTCATTCATGCAGTCCCAAAGAAGGGTGACTATTCTCAGGCCTCTAACTATCGTCAAATTGACATAACATCCTATGTCTCAAAAGTTTTTGAGTCAATTCCTAACAGAAAAATTTTAAAGCATCTTTCTGATCCTCAGTATGGGTTCCGTCAGGGACGCTCCGCTGGCGATCTTCTCACCAACCTTTCAGACTTCTGATCATCCTCCTTTTGGGACTTTGGCGAAACTTGACATCTCAAAGGTTTTCGATCGAGTCTGGCATAAATCTTTCCAAACTGCTCTCTTAAGGTTTCTATCGTTCTATCTGTGCCTTTACCTGTAGCTTCATTTCTGGTCATTCTATAGCCGCTGTTGTAGAGGGCCATCGTTCTTCTCCATTTCACCGAGTCTGGCACCAGTACAGAGGATTTGCATCAACACTACAGGCATTGAGGATATCCGAGATGGTGTCAGACTCAGTGAAATGGAGTATAGATCTATCAACAGTGGTGTTCCTCAGGGCTCTGTCCTATCACCAACTCTCTTCCTTTTATTCATCAATGACCTTCTAAGCTGTACATGTAACCCTATCCACTCGTATGCTGATGACTCCACCCTTCACCTTTCCATTCGGTTCTCGTAACGTCCATCTCAGCAGTTACTTCAGCAAACAAGAGATGAGGCTATGGCACACCTAATGTATGATTTGGCTCGTATCTCTGACTGGGGTAAAAATAATATTGTTGCTTTTAATGCATCAAAGATTCAGTTCTTACACCTGTCAACCCAACAAAATCTTCCACAGGAGTACACACTAATGTTTATCAGCTCAATAATGCATCATCCTTGAACAAGCTTGGGGTTTCATTCACTCGGGACTTATCTTCGAACGATCATATTACATCTTTTGTAAATTCTGCTTTCAAGAGATTGGGTGTGGTAAGCCGACTCTGTACCTTCTTTAACCCTACACAGTTGTTGACCTTGTACACAGGTTTTATTCGCCCCTGTATGAAGTACAACTCTCATGTGTGGGGAGGCTCCTCACATACAGCTCTTCTCAATAGGGTGGAACATGGGGCTCTTCGTCTCATTAACTCTCCTCCTCTTACTTGCTCCCTTCAACCTCTGTCTCTTCATCGCACTGTTGCCTTTTTATCTCTTTTCTTTCGCTACTTCGATGGCCACTGTTCCTCTGAACTGTCTGCTTGCATCCCTCCACCTCTGACAGGTGCATAGTACCCGTCTAGCAAAAGCTCTCATCTCTTATCTGTCCAACTCTCTAATGTAAGAGTTAACCGTTTTTCTAAGTCCTTCATATATGCAACAAGTCAATTCAGGAACTGTCTTCCTCTGCCTGTATTTCCTACTTCCTACGATCTCCAGTCTTTCAAACGCAGTGTCCAGGCATCTCGAAATGAACGGATCTTGAATTTGGCTCTCTTTTGTATTGTTTCTGTTTTATTTCTTCTTGGAACGAACGGTTTGCGGGCTTCTGGCCTTTGGTTCCTTCTTCCTTGCATAAAAAAAAAAAACTCGGTGTTCTCAGTTAATTCTACTGTGAGTCCGTCGCTGTCGTAATGAAATGACCTTTCAGAGTTATTACTCATCCAGTGATGGTGCTTTTTTATCACCCATTAACGAGCTTTTTCGTATTACCTTTATTATGGTTCTGTTTGCTGCTAGGTTGTCTGTGAGAAGCATTGGAAAACAACTGCCTTGTAGCAAGGTTTCAAGCAGTGAACCAACCACTTGTACCGATTCCCACAGACGATCTCTGGAATCTGTAATGAAATAATGACTTTCTCTGTATATATATATATATATACAGGGTGTTTCAAAAATAGTGTTTGTAAATTTTGGAATGAATAGAGTTGGATCATATAAATGTACTTTACTATGTGACATTTTTGGAAATTTGTCATATTTACCGTGATATTTACACATTATATGTTTAATAGGAAACTCTAGGGGATGAAAACAATCTGTAGCTTACCATCACCTCAATACCTTTATTTTTTCATACATTTGTGTACACCGATGTATGGTACACTACAGAATTAGAATAGGTGCTCGAAATTTCTCCCCCCCTCGTTGATACAGGCTTGGGCTCAGCACAGAAGTGACTGGCGTACACGTTCAGATACCCCTGGTGTGTTTCTCACTTCTCTGCACGCCTCTTGAACTCTTTGCCACAGTTCTTGACGGGTGTTGACTTGTGTAGCATACACCCTGCTCTTCAGGTGTCCCCAAAGATAAAAGTCAAGTGGAGTTAGATCGGGAGATCTAGGTGGCCAGGCAATGGGACCTCTGCAGCCTATCCACTTGCTAGGGTACATAGCATTAAGGAAATCCCTCGTACTTCGTGCAAAGTGAGGTGGAGCCCCATCGTGCTGGAACCACATTCGCGTACGTGTTCTGAGGGGCACATCTTCAAGTAGTATGGGGAGGTCATCCTGAAGAAATCTGGCGTACACATTGCCTGTAAGTCGTTATTGTAGCAAAAATGGTCCAGTTAGACGATCACCATGAATACCTTCCCACACGTTGATCGCAAAGCGTTCTTGATGTTCCCTTGTTGTTGTTACATGTGGTTTACTGCCGCCCATGTGTGTGTATTATGTTGGTTTATCATTCCCTCTCTTGTGAACACAGCATCATCACTCCACAAAACATGTGCAAGTAAACCGTTGTTATCCCTCGCATGAGTAATAAGCCACCTACTGAAATCCACTCGCTGGGGATAATCATGTTCTGCCAGAGCATGGATGGCCTGGTGATGATACGGGTACAAGCCATGTCTGTTTACAATCGTCCATACAGATGCATGAGCCACACCGAATTGTGAACCAAGTCGACGTGTACTTGTAGATGGTTCATCTTCGACGGTGATGAGAATATCCTCTTCTACATTGAGTAGGTGCTCAGCAAGAGGCCTTCCTCTGTTTATTTGCACATGGATTCAGTGTGTCATATTCCCGTAGTCGTCGTTCTACACGGAGGAACGTTGGCCGAGATGGTTGCCTCTGGTTAGGATAGCGCTCACCATACATCGTTACAGCTTCAGCTGCATTCCCTCCTGCTACACCCAGTGTAAGTAACATGTCTGTGTACTCTGCAGACGTGTATGGCTCCATATCCGGTGCTTACTTAAGACTGCCGGAACATCCTTCTTTCCCTCACCTTCTAACAGTACCTTCAAATCACGAAGCTTGGTTCAGACGCATGAGCCAAACATGATTTGCTGCTTCAGGTTCACATTTATGTAGGTTTCGTAAGCAGCGTATATTACATTGGTGTGCACAAGATTATGAACAAATAAAGGTACTGCGCTGATGGTAAGCTACTGATCGTTTTCATCCCCTAGAGTTTCCATTAAACATAAAATGTGTAATATCACAAGTAAATATGACAATTTCCCAAAAATGTCACATAGGAAAGAATATTTATATTTTCCTACTCTATTCATTCTGAAATTTATGAACACTATTTTTGAAACACCCTGGTTATACCCTTTATGTGCTTATACCGGGTATATAAATAGGGTGAAGCGAAAAAATGAGAAATTGAATTATGATATGTAATACCCCCTAAAAGCTGTCATTTGTCGCACACATCTTGCATATAAAATTTGGCGTTCTAAAACCAACATTTTCTGCCCTCTACCAAAATTGCTTATTTTATATGCCGGTGTAACGCCGGAAAATTTTGGTTACCAGTGTAATGTTCAGAATTTTGTCATCAGTGTAATAAACAGAATTTGGGCTGCCACCAGTCTGATGATGAGACAATAGAGAATATGGGAAATGGGGTAGCGTGAACTTACTGTATATACTGAGCATGAACAAGTAGATATTAGTACCCTTTGCAGGCCACTCAGTCTCACGTATACTACTCCTTAGAGGATTGCAAAATTCAACTAAATAATAACTGAAAAGCAGATTACTCATCAAACTATGAATGAACAACAACTGAAAGACAAATTATTCTTCGGGACTGTGGTTGACACAGAACAAAGTATAACTAGGGTCTATAACTCTAAGAATATGAATTTTCACAAAAAAATCAATATTCAAATGATACAGATACACATGAATATGAATCTTCACATCTGAATAAACTCTCAATATGATGCTGATACACATGAATATAGTAATCTCGTGGTCTCAGTTGGACTCTTAGGGAAGAAACCTAAAACATTATCACCAAAGAACACTCTTTCAAGCCTAAATATACAAAATAACTCAAGCTCATATATAAATTGGACACAATATTTAAGTGAGATATTCAAATGGATCAATTTTCAACATTCTCAGCGTAAAAATCTTATGCAATTAGAAACAGTATATCAAATGGATGGATTATTCAAATTGGACCAGCCGATATTCACTTGGATTATGTGAGTGAAGGGGGAGGGGATTTAGTGTGAAATGGGCGTTAGGCAGTTAGACCCGAGCCAGGCTGCTTCAGGTACTCGCGATCTGCAAAGGTAGAGAATGGAGCGAGAATCTCATTATTCAATACGAATCAGGGGAAATATCACCAAGTTAACTCATTAATGTATATGAGGATTTACATTACGTAAGTAAGAGCGGGGAGGGAAATTCATCTGTACTAACCTGCAACGGTAGAGAATGGAGCGGCAATCTCGCTGTTGTGTGCTGCTCCCGGTCTTATATAAATTTCTATCACAGTATTCGGGAATTGGCCAGAACTTTTACTAATTAATTGCAATAACGATGTCTCTTCTAGGATTTCTAAGGAACATGAAAAATACGTTTGCACTCGACACATAGAAAAATGACTTATGTTTAAAATTTTTGTAATAGGCGTACAGGGACTTTTATATCAAAGCCAAAACGAATAAGAATCTGAACAATTCATCGCCACTCTGGTTTTATGGCCCTACAGTGACTTGTAACGCGAGGCTAATAATGCAAATTTCGCGATTAACTAATGACTATCATCAACAATTACGACTTAGATAACTCTCAATTCACCACTACATAGTTCAAAATGGGAACACTATGATCTCTAGATCAGAGTATGAAGGTAGACATTCTCGATTGTTAATTCTTGCTAAAGCTTACGCGGCTATGCGCGTTCGCTGGGAATCGGCTGATCCGTATGTATAAAAGTTAATCATATTCATACAAATGCTCGACTTAGTATTATCAATAGTAGAATCATACTTACATTTGAATATTAAATCAGACTAAACTTAAATATATGACTTAACGGCTAAACATTGAACTGTGCAGACTATATTTATAATACTACTTAAGCTTAAGATTACACTTATAATGCTAACTTATCCTAACTCATACACTTAAAATTACGGCACTACACGGGACATGTTCAGTCATAACAAATTCATTAGAGGACAAGGCAAATTAGGTTTCAGATACATACTTCTGGAGTGTTTTGTGAGTACCTGAGTGTATATATTATGTAATGCATATAAAACATCTAGTTTATTGTGCCTACTATGTTGTGTTGCATTTCTTATGCAGTTTGTGTGTTGGAGCATGGTGACAAGATGACTGAGCGTCATCGGAGAAAACCTCCAGCATGCCAGATTTTCGGTAATCCTCATAGAATGAATTTGCACAAGTTGCCATCCATTGAATACATGCTTATGAACTATCAGTGGGTCAGACTGAAATTGAAAAAGTAATTAAGAAAAAGAACCAACTGTTGCAGAAGTGTCTGATGTCCAGGCTGTCAGAATTAAAGAAATTTGGACCCGAGCATTAAATACCTACTGTGACATCAACCCGCAATATACAGCTGATACAAAATCACCACGTTAAATATCTCAGACTTGTGAGACACCTTGTGTCGAAAAGAAATAAACAGTATGAACAGAAAGGCACCGAATTCAACAAGCAAGCCAGAAAGATTTTCGACAATGCAGCATGCAATGTGCTAACCAGTCATCATGTTCGTGTGCAAAGTCTTGCAAGGATCCAATTCCTGAACTGTCTTTTCTTCAATATCAACGAATCACATGCAAGATGATGATAGGGCCATTTGACAGCATTGCTACAAACAGGTTACAGAAGCGTCTGAGAAGAAATTCGAAGGTACAAGTCAGGCTAGCCCAGTATCACCTTGAAGGAAAACGAAAACAGCTTTAGCAGTTCTGCAGAAGATGAACCTGTGAAAGTACAGATAGTGACACTGAAATATTATCTGCTACTGTTGCATGTACTTCACAAACGTTACATCCTTCTACTGCTGCATGTACTTCTCAAGTAGCATCACAGCAGAGACGTCGGCTAGAGAATACTGCGAGAGCTTTGGAGTGACATGCAGTTTCAGATACAGCAGTGGCAGAGGTTGCAGCTGCAGTCTTGGAAGACTATGGCATAGTAACATCTGAGGACTGTAGTGATGTCATCGATAGAAGCAAAGTCAGAAGAGAATGGCAGAAGTATTTTGAAACCATCCGTGCTGATGCGGTAAGTCTTACTGCTGAAATACAGGACCTATATTTTGATGGCAGAAGGGATAAAACACTGACTCTCGAAACAGCTGATGGCACAGCTCACCGGCAAGTGACTGTAGAGGAACATATATCACTGGTACAGGTGCCTGGCTCCGTCTATCTTGGTCACATTAAAACTGAAAGTGGCAGTTCTGCAAGCATAAAGCTGGCCATCATCCATTTTCTTAGTGAAAATAGCATAGACCTTCAGAAGCTGGTGGCAATTGGGTGTGATGGCACTGCACTGAACACAGGGAAGAAGGGCTGTGTTATAAGACTCCTTGAAGAACATGTCAAACATCCTCTGCAGTAGTTTGTTTGCCTTCTCCATGCGAATGAACTTCCCCTACATCATTTGTTCGAACATCTGGATGGTTGCACGAGAGATCCAAGAATTTTCTCAGAGCCAAGTGGTTCTTTGTTGGTAAATTGTGAGAAAATGTCAGTTGTTGCTTTTGAGCCAATAACGTGAATTTCCTGATGTCAGCGCTCAAGATCTGAGTTCAGATCAGCTGTATTTACTGGATATTTGCCAAGCAGTAACCACTAGCAAATTGTTCTGTCTTTCTGTCACATCGTAAGCCAGGAAAACTCATTATGTCCCTCTGGGTCACACTGGCCAATAGAGTTCTGCATTTGTATGTTGCGACTGAAAGGCCTAGCGATAATCTCAAAACAGTTGCTGAATTCATTCTGAAGGTTCACGCTCCAGTTGTGATACTCAAAATTTTTTACTCTTATGAAATGATGGGAAATTTGCTGAAGCCGGTCTAATAGATTTGGGACTTAAGAGAGTATGCTGCCACCACCCAGCATAAAACTGGGAATTTATTTCACCAGGAAAATTGGTGAATTTTTTAATGCTTTTGAGAATCAGAGAAATTGGGTAGCGAGGTCTTATCAAAGAGTGCATAAGTAATAACATACTAGCACACCTTGCGGGCCACTCAATCTCACGATTAATTCTTCTTAGGGGATGGCACGACTCAAACTCAAAGAGACTTAATCTAATATTTACTAATAATAAACATACAAAGGAAACAACAAATAACGAGAACAAAAGAAAAACTGCTTATTCTGCAGACCATGAATTACTTACTAGGAACTGAAAGATAAATTCCTCTTCGCACTGAGAATATCACTAGGCAGGCTAAGCGCAATTAGGATTAATACTTTCAAGAGTATAGTTCTTCACTAGTAAGTCAGAATTCGAAAGAAGCAGGTAAGCATTATGAAATTACCCAACTAAATAAATACTTAGAATGAGATTATCGTATACTATTATACAGCTGAACAGAATACTCAGAATGATTTTTATCACACACGGATAAAGTGTCCTTCACAATTGTATAGATACTCAGATTGACATTACCACACACTAATACAGTGTCCTTCACCTTTGGATAAATACTCAGGATGATATTATCACACACTAATATAGTGTCTTTCACAACTGTATGAATACTCTGATTGATATTATCGTCCACACATACAATAACCTCCTCTACTGAATCAGCACTCAAAATGGCACTGATACACTTGATCTCTCACCTCTGGGAACATGAATCTTCACAAATTAGACTAATATTACAAGTAATAGTCACTCGTGAACCTAGCAATCCTGCGGTTTCAAACGGACTCTTCGGGAAGTGGCACTGAGATATTTCCACTACAGAGTATTCTTTCGGGCCTGAATTTGCAATTTAACTCGATTATCATCCATAAGCTAATACAATATTCAGAAAGGAACTTTATGGAACAATACTCAAAAGGGCATTAATATATAATAATCTTCTAGGGCTAAATATACGCAGACTCAAAATACTATCTAAATAAGCACGATATACAAGAGGATACAATATTCTAGTGGGCCAGCCAGCGACCACTCGGATTACGTGAATCAGAAAAGAGGGAGGGGGGGGGGGGATTTCAGTGTAAGAGGGCGTTAGGCAGTCAGAGTGAGCCGGGCGGCTTCACTACTCGTTTGGCAGACGATATGAAGTGGTAGCGACAATATGTAACACCAGAAGAGCGACGGGGAGTGACAGTGATACGAAAGGAATTGGGGGGGGAGGGGATATCACCAAGTTAAATTATTAATGCATGAGAGGATTTACATTATAGGAACAAAGGGGGTAGAGACGGAAGGGGGGATTTCTAGCAAGCGGACACTAACCTGTAACACCAGAAGAGCGACGGGGAGTGACGCCTCTATGTTAGTTAAAAGATTTCCTCAACCAATAGTGAAGCCCGGGCCATACATTAGCCCGGTCAGTGGGGTGTTGGCTGAGTAAAATAATAGAAAGGGGGAAAACAGGGCCTGGGGAATGCCCAGCACACACACCCCGCCTTCAGCTGGCTTTGTGGTGTGTGTGGCCTCTATGTTAGTTAGACGGGCCATTTATTAGCCCAGTATAGGCCTCTATGCTTGTTTGTTTGTTTGTTTAAGATTTCCCCTTCGTTTAAGTGGAAGGGGCCGGGCCATATGTTAGCCCAGTCAGTGATATAAGCGTAGACATGGAAGTGATGAGACTGCAGGAGCAGTCTCTTGACTATATAAAAAAAAGAAATATATATAAATATATACATATATACATACATACATATACATATACATATATATACATATATATATATACATACATACATATACACATATTCACACATACATACATATATATGCACATACAGACAAGTACATACATACATACACACATACATGCATATACATACACATATATACACATATACATACATACACATATACATATATATACATACACATACATATACACATACACATATATACACATACACACACTCGTACAGAGGCACACACACACACACAGACACTCTTGCACATCAGTGGACGTGCACATTAGGTGGGAGGAGGTGCAGAGCGCACCACCTCAGTCAGAGCTGAGAGTGGGGCCGTGGCTACAACGTAAGCTGCAGCATTACGTAAGGAGTTGATGGATCTGGCTGCTTCGTGATTTCTGGGAGTGTCTGGATTAGGAAGAGGTCGTTTCCTGATGAGGGATGTGGCTGGGCATCTGAGAAGATAATGCAGGAGGGGGTAAAGTGGAGCCTCTTGGCAGTGTTCACATTCTGGTACTCGCAATCTTATATAGCCTCGGTTGTTCTAATATCGGGAACTGGCTACGACTTCGACTGATCACTCTGCAACATTAGTGTCTTTACAATAACTACCAAGGGATACGAAAAAAATGTTTACACTCGACCCACACGGATGGATTGATTGACGATGCTTAAAATTTTGTGACAAGCGTACGGGATCTTTAATTATACCGAAGCCGAAATGAATGAGAATTTGAACAACTTATCGCCATGCTTGGTTTATGACTTGCGACGCAAGGCCAATAATGCAAGTTTCGCGATTACTAATGACTGTTATCAATAACTGAGATTTAGATAAGCGTCAATTCATTACTACAGTGTACAGAAGGGGAATATCATTTACACTAACGTACAAATTCCTGGATTACGGTACGTAGACAGACACTCGCGATAATTAAACTCTGACCAAGGTTATAATATTGTGCTTAACTGGTAAGAACTGGCTGGTCGCTATGCACAACGTCAATCATATTTATATAGATGCTCGACTCAGTTCTTCTGTCAATAGAGACTCACTCACACTGTGAATATTGACAGAGACTAAACTTTAATATGGAATTTAGCGGTCAACCACTGCACTGCCTAGACCCCCCCCCCCCCGCCAAAAAAAAAAATAGGGTTCAAGGTTACACTTACACTACACTTACACTAACTTATACTATCTTATACTACACTTATACTAACTTATATTACACTTAAAGTACCCATAACTTTAGGGCATTACACAGTCTGGTTCACGATCAAGTCCAAACTTTCATGCAAGGCTCTAAGCACTTGTGGATGCAGATTAAGGGTTCACGCTACCTGTCGCAAGATCTGAAAGTTGTAGTTGATCTAGTGGTTCAGCAAAATGGTTCACGATCGGTGTGGGCGTGCGGCGAGGTTCTGTGATGTCCCCATGGTTGTTCAATATATATATGGATAGGGTGATGAGAGAAGTAAAAATTCGAGTAATGGAGAGAGGGATGGCATTGGTAATGAATGGTGATGGATGGAATATCTCAATTTCGTTGTATGCTGATGATGCAGTACTGCTTGCAAATACCGGACAAGAACTTGGTAGGCTAGTGCAGGGTTTTGCTGATGTCTGTGAGCGCCGTGCCTTGAGGGTAGATGTAGAAAAGTGATGGCAGTGCGATGTCATAGTGAATGATGAGAGACTGGAATTGGTGAGAGAGTTCAAATACCTGGGTACAGTGATAGAAAAGAGAGGAAAATGTGCAAAAGAAGTTGAAAGCACAGTGACACACTTAAGAAAAGCAGCTGGTGCAATGAAGGCCTTGATAAGAAACAGAGGGTTGAGTGTTGCAGCCTCACGAGGCTTACATGAAGGAGTGTTAGTGCCAACTTTAACATATGGATGTGAGACTAAGGCGTGGCATGAAAATGAAAAATCAGGAGTAAGATCAGTGGAGATGGGACTGCTGAGGAATGTATGTGGAGTACAGAGGGTGGATAGGATACGAAATAATGTGATTCGTGAAAGATGTGGGGTAAGGAAGTTGATGGACACCAGAATCGAAGAGAATGTACTGAAATGGTCTGGTCATGTGGAGAGAATGGAGAACAATAGAGTGGTGAAAAAAGTATATCTGAGCGAATTTGAAGGAGGGAGGAGGAGAGGTAGGCTGAGGTGAAGGTGGAGAGATACGGTAAATGAGTGTGTGAGGAAGAGAGGTTTGGAAGTCGGTGAGGCTAGGGAACTGCCAAGAGATCGAGCTGGCTGGATGAATGTTGTGAGGAGAAGTGCATGATCAGGGATTTGGCACCTCTTTTTAACCTGGCAGCATCCGGACGGACTCTGTCGGATACGTTTATGTGAAGCTCCATAACGTTGTGAATGTTTTTGGCGTATCCGACAGAGCCAGGATTCTGGGGGCTCGAATGCATATTCGATTGGGCAAATTGGACGTTGCTACTCCACACCATGCCCTAGGGTGGGAAAAGAGGTCCGGA
>JAGKTI010019870.1:0-16703 GCA_018397915.1 Birgus latro | reverse complement strand
TTATTAATTTATTCATTGGATAATACACTTCTCGTTGTATCCGCAAAAAAGCGCTGACATTTAAACAAAACTCGTGCCTCTCTAATGATAATATTAATTGTATTCCTTTTCGAATCTTGAGATCAACTAAGTGTGAATAATATGGGCTTACCTTCATGTCCGTATTGTTTGGTGAGGAGTGATGAACTGATTGGAATGCACGAGACTGGGTCAATAAGGTGCGTATTTTGTATTTCGGCGCAGCATCCGTTCTCTGTCAGTCGCGCACCAGAGAAAACTACTTAGCATCCTTCAAGATGAACTATTTTAACTTGGAGTTAGTTAAATATGAGTTTTGCTAGTCCCTGTTTTATCATGCTTTCTAGTTTTTTCTGTATAGTTAACCTCTGAGTAATAGCTGTCTTACCACAACCGTTGCTGGCTTACCCTTGCCAATGCTACCATTCGATTTTTACACCCCTCCCCCCCCCACACACACACACTTAAGGATGTCCTGCTGCTACAGAAGACAACGCCTACTGTACTTTCAATGTGTTTGGTGCCAGCATGTATGACTGTGCGTACCAATCCTGGTTCCGCAGACTTTGCATGTCAAGTCCGGGTTTGTTGGGAGAACGGTTTTGGCTGTGCCTCCGTTGTCTACGCCCTTATTTTCTTTCTTTCTGGTGTATCAGCCACCACTCCACCAACATGTGGTGCTCTGGAGAGATTGTATATAGGGTGAGAAGTGCTTGTAAATGTGATTGTTGTGTTAGAGTAGCTTTGGATGTGTGTGTAGTCTGTGAACCAAGTGTAATCGGCCCGCGCAAGCCGACTGGGTGCAAGCATGCTTTATAGTATGCGACACTGGTTGAACCACAGCACCCTTTATGTCCGACAAAGCACTACATGGTCGGAAGAACGCTCCCAAAGCATAACACCCTGGCGGGGCGCGAACCCTCGTCCCTCAGTGTACGAAGACGCACACTTTACCACTGTACCACAGAGGCTTTTTCTGGGCAGGTTCCGAGCTTCTTTCAAGATGAATAATTCCTTTTTTGCAGAGGGCTTTCCATTGTTTTCTGTCAGGGGTAATGATTTTAAGATATCTATTGGTATGATGCTTCATTTCTTCAGTGTTTTCCTTATATGATCTTTATATCTTTTCTTGCGTCCCCTGGGTTGTGGTGTGCCGCAGGGAGTTGGCTATACAGAACCTGGTGGGGTAGGCGTTGCTCAGGCATGCGGAACACATGTCCGACCCATCTCAACTGCTTTTTAGCTAGCTTTGTTTTTTATGCAGGTTGACTTTGCCTGCTGGAGAATTTGTGAGTGAGGGACTTTATCCTCCCATGTGAGTGGGATGCGTTGTATGCACTGGATGTGAAACGACTCAAGCTGTTTGATGTGACGCTGGTAAGTAGTACAGGATTCAGCACCGTATAAGAGGGTGGCTTACAACCGTATATACTGGTACAATACCTCACAGAACCGGCACAGGTAGTTGCTGTGAGGGGAACACTTTTAGTCTGATCCCTCACAGTGGACCTGCCTAGTATGGTTGCACCTGACTAGTACAGCTCCACTGATCACTGGAATGCACAAGCTTCTTCGCCACCGCAAGGCAGTGTTCCATCGAAGAAGACCCCCCTCCCCCCCTAAAAATAAATAAATAAAAATAGAAAATAAAAAAGTTTGTGATGAAAAAAATTATGACCCCGATGAAAAATAATATTATATTTCCGTTAAGATGCAATAAAAAGAGAAAATAAAAAATCAAAATGAGTTCCAGGGAATAATGGTCCTTACTGAAATTAACACTCAATTCAATTTTTCCAAAATAATATAAAGTAACCACCAAAGTTCCTTATGATACCAAAAATGTGAAAAAGAAATCACACCAAACCAATCACCAGCTTTCCAGCCAAGGCCGGGGGATCAGTGAATTTTCGCCTTTGCCCTTTCAAGGATCGCTTGCCTCCCTTGCCCCGCCTGGAACCATTCTTTTTACCCTTACCAGGACAGGGGGCGGGGCAAGGTGGGGACACATTGAGCGGGCATACGCCTACAAGTTGACCCTTCTCGTATTCTTCTTCCTCGTCTGAGTCATAATCCTTTATACTGATCCTTCGACCCCTGGCCTTCATGTACTCCCATTCCTTTAGTCGCTCTTTGGCAGCCTGGCGAATCTCCTTTTTGGCCGCCTTCTCTCTCCTTTTCATATCCTTCTGATTCTCTTCGTTCAAGCCACAGTCGCTTTCAGCCATCATTTTCGCCTTAGCTTTTTCTTGTTCTTTTTCGTGCTTTGCTTTCACCTTTTCCTTAGACTTCTCTTTTTGTCGCCTTTTTTTCTCCAACGCGATCTTTTCTTTCCTCCTTTTCTCTTCCTCCCCTTTCTTCCTACCGTTCCTGCCTTCTGGAGACATTGGTGTTTTAATATCGATAGATTACCAAGCAGGCGTGATAATGTGGTGTATTAACGACAAAGAAAACTCTATGCTTTTGTCGCAACAGGACGGACCACTTTGGGAGTACTCGTAATAAACGTTTGTACGGGACCTGGTTTCAACTCCCAGGTAAATTTCTAGTTATCCCGGAACTGCTCGGCTCCCATCGTTTTCCATGCTATTAGCGAAGGTAGTGTATGTAGAGAGTGCGGGAGTAATAATTTTTTTGTTTACTTTAGTTGTTAGACAGTGCCGGCCTTTAGTGTTGCTAGTTAGGGTAGGGTAGTTACGACAGTAGTTAAGGAAGGAAAGAGGGACATTTGGCTGGTGAGGGTACTGTGAGGATAAATGTTAGGAAGAGACTGCGGGAATTATTTTTTGCTGTCGTTTAGTTATGGCAGGTGTGAGGACTAGAATGTTGTTAAGTGTTAATAATGAAGGTAGTGTAGTTGTGATTGTTATTTATGAAGAATTTAATGGATTTTTAATTGCCTTGTGAGGGTAGTGTAATGACAGAGATAGAGAAGACATTGCGGGAACTGTTTTTAGTGAGAGGAGTGTACTTGTAGTTGTGGCGAGGGAGGGAGTATCAGACTATTTAGCGTTATTAACTGTATTGTTATAATGATAATGGTTAGGAGGTGAGTGGTAGAGTTTTCTTAGTGAGGATAGTTTACTTAGGACTGTGACTGAGAAGAGAAAGCGGAATTACACGTATGTTTCGTGAGGAAAATGCAATTAACAGAAGTGAAGCAGAGTGCAGGAGTATTAATTGTTTAGAGCTGTGCTTGTGTAGTTATGATGCGGACTGGAGAGGGATTGATGGCTGGGTCAGGAGGTGCATGGAGCGGGATGGCTTGGTGCGATGGGTTGACCCCCAGGACGCCATTGTGAAGATGTAGCTTTAATCCCCCCTACGACACACTAGTTTATTAAGTTCTGTTGGGTAGGCGTTGCGAGCTTAAGGGATTACATACAGCCTCATTATATATCTTCACATCTGGAGTCGAAGATAATCGGTAGAAAAAAAAAATCCCTTCGTGGAGGCAAGAAAAAACTTTAGAATTCACCCTTGTAGTTAAGGGGTTACGGGCTGAAAGACTTTTTACTCTGGCTGTGTAGGACGGTTGTAAGGGAGTATGGGATAAGGAGAACTGAGGGACAGAGGAGGTGGAGAACGGAGGAGTAAAAGGTAAAGGGAGGATTGGTGTGTTTGGAAAGTTGGTTGGAATGGACAAAGAAAGAGGGATGGGGAAGGATAATTTGGGAATTACTGAGGTGAAAGAAGTGTGGAGGAGAGTAGTGGTGTTTGTGGTTTTGCGGACGAGTGGAAGGGGGAAGGGAGTAAAGGAGAATTAGAAAAGGCTTGAGTACTTGAGAGAAGATGAAGGCTGGTAGGAAGGACAGAGTAGGAAGGAAAAGGAGGAGACGGCCAGGACTAGGGAGTAAGAGAGGAAAGAGGCGGTATTAGGAAGGATGGAAGAGATGAGGGAGGGAAGGGCTGAAGGTGGGCGCAAGAAAAGGCAAGAAGAAGGTTTACATTAGTGCTTATCGACTGCACGAGGGTCAATAAGGCAGGCAGTCAATTACTGCTAAGTGCCAGTCGTCCCACAGAATACGAAGGTTTTAGAATATGAGACTTTATAAAGGTCCCTAATTGCACTGATGGACAACCAGGGCAGTTGTTGTGGCCCCAGGCTGACCCGGACGTGAACCCAGTGGATTGCAGGCTGAAGCAACCCTTTTTCTGCAGTCTGTATTCTCTTGTGGGATTGGTAGGAAACTGAGGGACGTTTGTCATACTGGTGATACCGCGTGAAGGCGTCCTTCAGCAAACTAGTCGTGAAGAGTAAGACCACCCTGAGAAAGGAAAGAAGGTGTATGGAATAGAAAAATGAGATAGTCTGTATGGGTGTGGGGAAGATGGGAGTGGCTGGGGAAGAACGAGAATGGAAAGTGACCAGACTGAAGGTGGGAATTGTGGGATGGGCAGTTGTGAGGCAGAAGGGTTGGGGAAATGTAGTTACGGCCTTCATTTCCCCTTACTTCTCTGCCTTATTATTGTTGCGATATTATTCACCGTACAATTAACCTCTCATCGTGTAATTATTAACCCGTACACGAGAAACCGTTCCTGGTCTGAATAAACTCGTCTGGAGGCAGGAAGACTAAAAAATAGTGAAGATATCAGAGGACTAAACCGTCCACGATGAGAAACCACTTGCAAGCTGAATTAAACCGTCTGAAGGTAGAAAGAACAAAAAATAGTGAAGATTTCTCACGTCCTGTACGGGTTGTTTGTGACGATAAACACCTTCACTCCGATGACGCATGTTTCCTTTTATCCCTGCTGCCTCCAGACGATTTCATTCAGTGCAGGAGAGAGACTATTCGAGCAGGAGGGTTTGGATGCTTATGGCCTTGGTTAACCCGTTCAGGATAGTGTGTCTTCCACTTTGAATAAAATCGTCTGTTGTCAGCAAAAATAAACACACCGAGATGAAGATTATCAGAAGGTTAAGCCATACGGGATGGGGGGCCACTTGCAAGCTGAATAAAATCGTCTGAAGGTAGGAAGGAGTAAATAGTGATGATCTTTCCTCTTACCTGATGGAAGGATTTATGGAGGCCGTTTTAACCCCTTCGTCATAGAGGAATAATTCAGTGTTTTTACTGTCGACAGACGATTTTATTTAGCCACAGTGTAGCCTGTCATCGTGGAAAGATAATAATAATAAAGATAATAATAATAATAATAATAATGATAATAATAATAGTAATAATAATAATAGTAATAATAATAATAATAATAAAAATAACGATGTTGATGATAACGATGGTGATAATAATAATAATGATGATAATAATAACCAAAATAATAAATAATAATAATAATAATAATAATAACCAGAATAATTAAAAATAACAATAATAATAATGATAATACATTAAATGGTCTTGCGAAAGCCTTTCAGAGCGAGATAAATCTTCACTATGAATTCTTGCAAAGGGAAGACGATTTTCTTCAGCTTGGGAGTGGCGTGTTGGTAATTCCCAAAGTTGGCTGGTGACAGTCCCAGAGCAACTGATTCTGTCTTCTGATAATAATAACAATGATAATTATAACAATAACAAGAACATCAGCAATAATGGTAATAATAATAATAATAATAATAATAATAATAATCATAATAATAATAATAACACCTATTCACTCTAGCAGGGTTAGAAAGGCTAGTAATCAATTTTTACCAAGTAAATCAAATTCACATTCAGGTCCCCAAGTGCACACTGCTGTCGGGTGAACAGGGACATCAGAGAACAAATTTGTCCGATAGGCTGACTGTCTCGGGAATCGAACTTGGGTTTTTGCAGTTGCTGGCTGTGTGTGCTAACCATTACACCCTGGCTTCCTTAGGCAGGTCAGAATACTGCCATGGTCGGCTGCTCCGTTGCAACTGGATACAACTGTCAGTGGTTTGGAAGAATTTATTAGTTTATAAGGAAGTCTGAGCCAATGTGTACCTTCGTCTCGATTCTCAAGTAGTGTTTTCAAAATTTCTGGATCTGAGACTTCCTAAAAAAGCTGAGGCATGGTTGACATGTGCAAGGACTTCTGAATCAATGCTATGTTTATCATTAAGTACACTTCCAAGGTAGGTAAAATCCTCCACCTGTTTTACATTTTCGCCATTTATCTGAAATGCAAGAGGCCGTGTCGGGCTGTTGCTCTGAGATTATTTGTTTTATTAACATTAATTTGGAACTCCATTGCATGGTATATGCCGTAGACAATAGTAAGACTGTTGCAGGGCCGTGCAAGGACTGCACAGTCATCAGCGTATTGTACCTCTAGGAAGTGAGTCGTTTCAGTCTTTGATTGTGTTTGAAGGCGTCTGAGATTAAATAAGTTATCGTCTAGATGGAACTAGATTTTTATTTCATCATCAGAGTTCATTTGTTAGTGACTTAAAAGGGTGACTGCAGTGAGGTATGTTGAAAATGACAGGAGCCAGGACAAATCCTTGTTTTGCGCCCACGTTCATGTTGAAGGGTTCGGATTTGTTATGGACACACGAGCGTTCATGTTGTCATGCTGGCTCCTCAGGATGGTTAGAAAATTGTTTGAAACTCCAAATTTTGAAAGAGCATTCCACTAAAGTTCTCACTTGACAGTGTCAAATGCTTTTGCAAGATCGATGAATGTATTACGTAAGTCATGGTTCTGCTCGTGGCGCTTCTCTTGCATCTGTTGAGCAACAAAGATCATATTCACAGGAGGTTTCTTCTTTCAGAAATCCACACTGTGCTTTAGGAAGTGCTGACTTAATTAGACGTTTTGTCAGTCTGGATAACATTATCTTGGCTACTACTTTGCGAGCATTCTTAAGGAGAGAGATGGCTCTGCTATTGTCACAGTTTGAGCAGTCCCCGTTACAGTATCAGTAAACCATTCGCAGGGAATTCGTTCTTGGTTCCAGATAGTCATTATGAGATTTTAGAGACACTGGTGGAGTAACTGGCCACCCTCTTTAATTAGTTCAGATGGTATGCCATCAGGGCCAGGGCTATTGTTTTTTTTTAGAGATCGCATGGCCTGAGCATCCTCTGCAAATGTAGGTGGTACATCGAGATCTGCCGCTTGAGGAGCACTTGGGATGTCATCAAGGATATTGTGTTGCACTGGATTTTTCGATTCAGTAAGGTGTTGAAGTGTTGTCACCGTCTTTCTCGGATTCCTTGCCTGTCTTTCAGAAGCTCGCCTTCAGCTAATCGATTAGGGGTTATGTTGAGTTTGGTTGGCCCATAGGTGGTTTTAATGGACTTGTAGAACCCATGTTGGTCACTATTATCAGGTAGTCATTGCAGCTCTTTTGCTTACTCAGTCCACCATTTGTTCTCCATGTCATGCAGTTTTCTCTGGGTTTCACTTCTGAAATTCTGGAATTCAATTTTTAGGATTAAGGACCTAGGGATTCTTTTGTTTTTTTTGATCGCAGTGTGGGATGTCTTGACGGTTGTAGTCATCTGCCCAGATGGTGCACAGCAGGAAATGTTTAGGTTACATTTTTAAACCCCTCCCCCTCAGGGGTAAGCAGTTGGGTGTCCGTTCCTCGCTGCTTAGTCGCACTAGATGCTGCCGAAGGCAAGACCTTCTTCTATGGCATCTTGCCAGTGACCACTTGGCTAATGCTGCCTATGTGCGGGACTTGAGCCAGTGACTTGCAGCCACACCCATGACCTGTCACAGTCATCCTGTATTGTTGCCGTAGGTCTTTTGATTTTGATGAAAGGAGGAAATGGGAGGTGAGTAAAGCAGTGGGCTTGCACAATGAGTGGATCTGGTGTGATGATGAGGGTGCGCAGTCCTTACCACCATATGACTTGCCTTTCTCTGCCTGTGAGAGTGGCATGAAGATTCACAGTGACCATCAACTGAGCAGGGTTGCATGAGTTTGTCTGCCAAGCTCTGCCTTCCATGGGACTCCATTTACGGATTTTTCGTTCGGGGTTTACTCGCGTAGGCTTAACCCATCCAATTGTAATCCACAAGACACTGGACCTGGGAACACTTAGTCTGACCCCTCATTAATGGCCCCTCCAGCATGGGTAACCCTGCCCTCCTGCTGAGTGTGGGAGGAATCTCCCGCCGCTGGTACAGCCCACCAGATTAGCGGGGTAGGTTATGCAAGCCTCCACCGTGACAAGGTAATACACACACACACACACACACACACACACACACACACACACACTTTCCTTGTTCAATACACTATACATTTAACTGTCTGGAACGACAATGTGTTTTTGTAGCATAGCATGTTCTTGCTGCTGCTTTAAGTTAGAGTTTAGGTAATTTTATTCAGTTCAGAGAGTGACTTAGTGGGGATAATGAAAGAGATGGAGTATTTTCTATTATTATATTGGGTTGATGAAATCATCATCATCATCAGGCCATACCGAGGACGCTATTCTTTCTAAGTCATGCCCTTCGGTCTGTGAATCAGTGAAAAGTTTAATTGAAAACGTCGTAATGATGCCAAGACTGGGAGATGAAAGTTATTCCATCTAAAACAAGGCGGTGTAGTTAGGTTGTGCAACACCCTTGCTCACCAGCCGGTCTAAGGATCACCTGCTTAGTGACCTTCACCTGTGACGGACTACTCTCAAACACAAACTGCTTCGTTCTCGCCCGGCCATTAACACTTCCACAAACTTTAGTTCATAATAGAGTAAAATTATTTGAGTTGATCCAGCAGCCTTTATATTTGAACTTTTCCCGTGACACTGACCTTTGACTGATGCTCAGAATCAAATATGTTTATCATTGTTTTAACTTAACTCTTCTTAAGTTTTATCTACTTCGAATAATAAACTTTCCATGTGACCTTCACCTTTGAACTATTAATGAAAACAATAGGTTAGCCTCTTGGGTGATCCTCAACTTATCCACCGTTTGATTCTAGTCAGTTTAAAATTGTTTTAGATATTTTCTTCACAGAGACACATGGGTCGATCCTGCCCTGTGCCCTTCACCCTTAACTGATTGCTCTCACATTTGAGCCCGTGTGTAGTCTTGACCCTAAATCCTTCCACCAAGTTTAGTTCAGATCAGATCAGACTTAATTGACCTTGCCTTATGACCTTGACCACTGACATTTCCCTTTGACCTTGACCATTGGCCTTTCCCTTGGACCTTAACCTTTGACTGATTGTTCCGAAAATCGGATCCTTTTATCCTTGTCTTATCCTCAGTCCTTCCACAAACTTTGGTGTAAATCAGACTAAATCTGTAAGCTAACCTCGCCCTGTGACCTTAGCCTTTGACGTGATAGAAATGAATGGTGTGCGTGATAGAAATGAATGGAGAGAAATTGTGAATGAATAAATGATGACGCAGCCCTGAGGGGATATTCTCCGGCATTTTGTCTGATCAGCTGATCAGGTCAGGTGCGGGTAAGGGGCTGGATCCAGTATGATGTGGCAGGGGTAAACCAGCTTTGCTGTCGGGCCCTGCTGCGGATGTCACTGACTGCACTGCATAGTTGACCCTCGTGCGGTGTGGTGCGGTGAGGATCTGTCCCTATTCCCCTTTAGGGCTAAGATGGGAATGAATGTGTATGAGTGGATGAGTAAATTGGTAGTGTGTTGACCTGTCTCGGCTACCTTCCTTTTCTTGGGGGAAGCAGCCTAGATATATAGATAGATAGATTTTCCCACTTGTTGAGTATTGTGCCCCTGTGTGATCCTCTGCTGCCGCCTGATCTTAGGTTGATTACTGGGGTCTTTAGGATTGCTAGATTCCTTTGTGGTGGTCAGGTGTTGTGTGATCTCTAACACCGTCCTGCTGTAAGCTGCCTGTAATTGTTGTGTAAAATCAGACTGAATACGACTCATCGCATGCATGGACTCCTTCCTGGTCAGTCTGTAGCTTCTGCAGTATCCACGTGGTTCTCACCAGCACAGCATCCATTCTCATTGTAGCCACTGACGTGCCACACAGCACTGTATCAGAGATGTTTCTTATCAAATACAACCAGTCTGTGGAATTGCCATGACCTTGGGTTTTGCAGTGCGACCAGTACTAACATGTTCAAGTCCAGTGTTAACACATTTTTATTAGGTAAACAATAGGTATTCTTCCCTCCTGTTCCTTGTTATCCCATTTTAATATTTTATATTGTTATTATTTTTTGTTCAAGTTACTTCCAGACGATAATATTCGTCTTAGGCAGGGTTCCCGTACTGGAGGGCTGATCAAAGCTGTAGGCTACTTACTTTAACCTCTCGAATGAAAAGTTCCTCCTAAACCGAATAAAAGCATCTGGAGGTAGCAGCACAAAACAATAACAAACGCCACCGGATTCAAGAGGTGAAGGTTTATGCATACGTGCCTAAAGCGTATTCAGCCTTCCTAACAAAATCGTGTGGAAGCAGCAAGAATAAAGCAGTGAGTGGCGCCAACAGATACAGGACTTACTGCTGTCTATACATGAAGCCTCCAGAGCTAAGTAAAACTGTCTGTGGTTGTTAGTAGGCTTAAACAAAACACGACGTCGTACTGAATGGAATCATGGGAATTATCTTGAACTTTTTGACTGCAGGACGTCTCCGCGAAGCTGCATAAAAGTGTTTGGCGACAGCAATAACAAAAGAAGAAACGGACTCACACTGAAGGAGATCTTTATGAGAGGAGCATCATCACAAGAACTTATGATTACACATGAGAGGTGTAGCCTCTTCTAAGTATTAACCCCTTTACTATGATGATGTCTAACTCCGTTCCTATTACCGACGGTTTCACTCAAAGGTGTGCGTGAATGGGTTAAGGAAGGGCACTCAACTGGCGGCCCGCGGGCCAAATCCGGCTGTTGAGTCGTTATTGTTTGGCCCTTTGACCGACTCAGAAGAATGAAAATAAACAAATAAGCAAGCATAAAACAGAAAGTTTTGCATTTTTCTTTTTATTTATGTGTCTAGCGGGAAATGTATACGCAGATCGTATATGAATGTCTCGTTTTCCTGTGTATAAGTGTTTAGAGGGAAAAATACAGATAAAATTATGTATGGTCCTTTTGTTAACCTGAATTTCACAGTTCGGCCCTGCTTCTAGAGTAGTTGAGTCGCCCTAGGTTAAGGTGTACATCGGTGTTTGGTGGGTCGTACAGTCATAGATATAAATAAGCCTAGATGCCACATCGCCCTTTCCTCAGTGCAGTGGCGATGCATCTGCGCTGCCGCCATCTTGAAGCGGTCAAGCATGTAATAGTGAAGCTTGTTTTCTAGTGAATTCAGACTATGAAAATGAATGTTGTTGTTGTTGTTGTTGTGGTGGTGGTGGTGGTGGTGGTGGTGGTGGTTGTGGATCCTACTTCAAGTGAAACGTGAACTCGGTGAACTGCAGGCTTAAGCGTCCCTCAGCCACTTCCTTATCTCCCGAAAGGAGGAGGATGGGTTGCATAACCAGACAGTGGAGCCGCTCGTGGTATCGGTGCCACCATAGGTATATTCTGACGCTTTCTACACCCAAAAGCGGCACAGTGTTGCGGCATTCTAGGTAAATAGTGGTCAACTTTGCCCACTGTCAGGAGAACAGCATCGTCTGCCTTGACCGTTCCAAGATGGTGGCCGAGCTGACGCATCGAAAGTAGTGTCATGTGGCATCCAGGCTTATTTATGTCTCCGTACAATCAGTCAGTAGTCGAAATATTGTACAGCGCCCATCTTGAATGACTGCGCAGTGTTAATGGAAAATCTTAGGATCAGTAAATACCTTCTTTCAAAGGAAACAAAGTAGCAGGTAAACTTAAAAAGGACAAAGCGTGAACCAAAGAATGAAATGGATATAATTCCCACCGTCAGATCACATGCCGATACAGTGAAGTTTGTAATTCCGCTGGACATAAATGTAGGCCACGGCCACAGATTGTGAGAAGTCAAGTAATATTAAAACTCAGAAGAGAGGAGAAGGTTAATGCGAAGGAAACAGCCAAACCTTGTAACAAGGAGGGAGAAGGCAGCAGAGTTTAGCTTGTTAATTTAGTATAACAATTCATAGTTGATGCATGAAGCAGGTATTGGCACATCAAATGAATGAAAACTTCACAAGTCTGTAAATGATGGAAAGTAGGAAACCCAGAAACACCAATAGCAAACTCTCAGATAGTATAAAGGAAGAAGAGATGGAACATGATCATAAAGACATACAGATCACACCGAAGCAGCCGAATCAAGAAAACCATCTACAAAAGAAACATGAAGAGATCAGTCAGTTTAACATGAGCAGAATCAATGAAACTTTAAGGAACAGAGGAAGCCTGAAGACAACCAAGGAGAAGCTTGGCATAGGAAGAAACATTTTTTTTTTTTTAACTGCCACGGAAGTAACAAACAACGGAAATGAAGTAGTCAGAATAGCAGAGACTTTAACACAAAACTTCGCAGTAGTAGTACCATGACTGAAGAGAAATTCAGGATAAAGAAATGGTAGACACAGTACTTCACGGGATCACATTAGAAGCAAAGAAAATCTTCAGAGAAATGAGGATAGGTAAGGAAGGAGGTGGTTATGGTCTCACCACTGTTCTAAATAAGGATGCAGGTGACCTTGCATTCAACGAACTATACTCCATTTCACCAAGTCTGGCACCATTAGTGACGTCCTCAGTGCCTGTTGCGTTGATGTAAATCCTCTGCACTAGAGTGACTAGATGAACCTCTAAGTTTTACCTTGAGAACCAATATATAAAGGCAATACAAAAAGATATATGCCGGACTGAGGACCTCTATCAGTGCTACAGGTGTTGATGACATCGCTGATGGTGCCAGACTCGCTGAAATGGAGTATAGTAAAACCACGAAATGTTTAGATGTCAATACGGTAGCCAGTTCAGTGAATATCGCGTCTGCTATTCTGCCTCAATGTGGATTTCAGAAGGAACGAAGTACCTGTGATATGATCTTTGTTGCCCGACAGAAGGGAAACTCCACGAGCAGAACCGTGACATATTGCATTCATCGATCTTGCAAAAGCATTTGACACTGTCAGCACAGAACTTTTATGGAATGCTCTTTCAAAATTTGGAGTTCCAGACAAATTTCTTACCATCCTAAAGAGCTTGTATAACTATATGAATGTCCGTGTGTCCATAGGTGGGGGCAAATCCGAACCCTTGAGTGTGGCTGTGGGCGTAGAACAAGGATGTGTTCTGGTTCCTGTAATTTTCAACATCAAACTCACTGCAGTCACCCTTTTAAGTCACCAACAAATGAACCCTGATGATGGAATAAAAATCCAGTACCGTCTAGACGGTAACTTTTCAGGCTCAGTCAAAGACTGAAATAGCTAATTTCCAACAGTATCGATATGCTGATGACTGTGGTGTCCTTGCACCTAGCCCAGAAGCTCTACAACAATCTCTCACCATCATTTCCATCATTTGTCATGCAATGGGGCTCCGAATAAATGTCCGTCCATCCATCCATCATCCAATCCTATGTCGCCCTATGAGGAGCGTAGGAACCCGGGGCTAGGAAAGTTGGTCCTGACATTTAAGATGAGAGTGACCAGCCTCACTCATCCTTGAATGGCATTACGTGAGCAATAAACCCCAACCACCCTTTGGATATAAACCTTCACCGGTTCAATCCGATTGGAGCGCCTTAATTAACCACTAAACCACCAAGTGCCAAAATTTGGTTATATGGTTACCACCCAGCATAATAAATGTTTCCTGGTGTACAGGAAACCATTTGGCTTGTCACTCAGCGTAGAGTCACCCACAGGCAGAAGGAAGAGGAAAGAATGAGAGAAAGAAAGACAGTAGAGGGAGTGTAATCACTCGTAAGCAGAAGGACGAGTAGAGAATGAAGGAAAGAAAGACAGAAGAGGATGGATGAAAAGAAAGGATGGAGGAGAGGAAAGGGGAGACACAATAAAACATAAATAACATCTCAGAGAAACAACGCAGCAGAGCCTCATGCATTCCAGACAAATGGCGAAAATGTAAAACAGGTGGAGAATTTACCTACCTTGGAAGTGTGCTCACCGAAAAACATGACATTGATGCAGAAGACCTTGTATGAATCAACCACGCCTCAGCCTCCTTTGGGCATCTCAGATCCAGAGTTTGAGAACGCCATCTTGAGAATCGAGACTACTTACCAGGGTCACATCGAACAGCTTGAATCTTTTCACGTCCGATGCTTACAGTGCATCCTAGGACTCACATAGGAGGAGAAAGTCCCTCACTCACAAATTCTTCACCAGGCAAAGTAAACCATTATAGAAACCATACTGGCTGAAAAACAGCTCAGATGGGTGGGACACGTGTTTCGCATGCCTGAGCACCGCCTTCCTCACCAGGTTCTGTATGGCCAACTCCCTGCAGCACGTTGCAACCCAGGGAGACAGGAGATATAAAGATCATAAATGATTATAAGGACAACCCTGAAGAAATGCAACACCATACCAAAAGATCATGAAACCAGTGCTTTTGTCAGAAAACAATGACGAGCTCTGTGCAGCAAAGGAACCATTCATCTCGAAGAAGCTCGGAACCTGGCCAGAGAAGAGCGTACAACAGAGGCACAACCAAAACAGAGTTCTCTCAGCTAACCCGGACTTGACAAGCCAAGTGTGTGGTAAAGTATGAGAATCCAGAATTGGTCTGCACTATCACACACATTGGCACCAAAGACTGAAACACAACAGCATAGTGAGTACAGTAGCCGTCGTCTTCTGTCGTAGAGGGACAGCTTTAGTAAATGTGTGTTATTCACCGGGTCGGTCAGAGGATCACGTTATGGTCGTGATCGTCAGCTTTTACCCTCCCGGAAGAGAGCTGGGAGTTATATAGTCCGATGTAAGGGCAGCACACCTATCCCCTTGCTCAAGGGGGACAGTAACCACTCGCCTCATCCGTGAAGCTTTTCGCCACCTGGGTAAGTCGCGAACTCCAGTCATACCAGATGGCAAGCAAGAGCGTTACCACTGAGCCAGCGAGCGGTGTGTGTGTGTGTGTGTGTGTGTGTGTGTGTGTGTGTGTGTTAGGAATGTGGTCACGAATTTATGTATGAATGAAGTTATGACTGAATGACAATAAATACTACAAAACAATTGATAATACTCGTATATTTTGTGAACCAGTTTATAAATTAACAAGTAAAAGCACTAACACACTTTCCATAATTTTTTATTTATTTCTTGCTTCGGTTGAGGTACATAAAGTGCTACATAAACATTTTTGGTTGTCGAGTAAAAGACACATCATAGACACAGGAAAACAAAGGAGGGATTTAAGTGAGCAAGAGTTTTTGCTTGGGTCTCAGTTTCCAAGGCGAGGTTGGTTTGTTGTGATTCCTATTGAACCTGACGACGTGGGTAAGATTGCCTGAATATGGCCAGAACACAGTATAGTAATACAGACTGTGAGAAAAGATTTTTTTTTTTTTTAATGGATTTTAAACCATGTATTATAAAGTTGCAGTTTTGAGAATAGAAATAAGTAAGATCAAGACGCCATAAAAGCGTGCAGTAGAAGATGAGTTTAGTGATCAATCAAGATAATATATAACTCACCATATAATAACCATGTATACAACTACAGCAAAATCAGTCCAGCCCAGGTACAGCTGTCCAGGACGTAAAGATAGAGCAGAGGAGACAGAGAAGTAGTGATGGTGTGGGAGAGCCAGTTGCTGGGATAGGTTTCAGGTTCGCTCAAAATTCATTTCAAATCTGTCGTGTTTATAAATTGTAAGTTTAAAAAGCCAGCAGTGGTTAAAGCAGAAGTGTTTCACTTATAAGCAGAAACTGAGACGTGAATAACTGTGTGAGTAATTGAAAGCGTTTCGTGAGTGGTTGTCGGGGTGACTGGAGTCGTGTTACTGGTGGTAAGACTGGTATCCTACACTGCTGCTGCCGCCCGTAACCCTGCCGCTGCCACTGCGGGTAGGGAACCGAGCCTCGCCCTCGTAGGTTAGCGTAGGATGGTAGCCCCAGCGGTCCACGTAATAATCCACGATCAGTTTTCGGCTGTCTGGCAGGTATACATAGTACCTGAGGGAAGGAAAAGTCAGTTACTAGAGAATCACTGTCAGTATAGTCTCATCGATAATTTATGTGGTTCAGTACACTGCCGTATCATATCTCAGAGCTGCCTGGGAATAAAAATACTTTTGGTAATGAATACGAATAATACATTATACAGTTTAATAAATCGTACGTTAGTTTTGAATTGGAAACAATCACAACCATAATTGCAAACAGACCAACGGACAGACACACAAACTCTCTTTCATTCTAAAACCGTCTACAACCCTAACGGCACAAAATTCAAGGTGCACGTAGCTTCAACTTATTATCTTGTATTATACGTATATCGTTACGTGTTTGTTTGTATGACCACTGTTTGCGACACTTAAAACAAGATGTTAAACTTTACACAAGATGGTGATCAGATGGGTTGTACCAGTGACAACTCCTAGGTGTCAAAACTGCTTAGAGCTTATATTTGATGTTATTACGGGTGTTCATGTGACATTTCTTATCTAACGTCATATCTCGCACGATTCTTTCGTATCAGCTGCTCTTTGGTATAATTACGAGTATCTTAAATATCTGGAGTCAGATTTCAATGATTCTAAGAACAAGGATGTAGGAAATTCTACTCAGCACTTGTCTTCCAGATATCATGAAAATCCCTTCATATTTTCACCTAATCTTTCCCCTGTCCTATCTAATATCACGTCTAACCTGCCGGTGGTGTCGTCAAT